>OX381631.1:11046042-11260390 GCA_947459985.1 Diloba caeruleocephala
ACACATTATAATAAAACACTTTTAAACGGATTCTATCGCGTATATTTTAGGTTTTTTGTTTTTCCTGACGTTTCGAACACTTTGCAGGGTTCGTGGTCGCAGGATGACTAAGGTGACAGGCGTCGTTACAGATTTTAAAAAGTTATTTTATTTTATCTACCGTACAATTATAATCAAAAATTATTTCGATGCACGCAGTAATCACTCACAGTGTCTTGATGTTTTTTAGTGTGGTATTTAGTTTGGGACTTTATTATTTTAATAACAGGATTCCAAACTGGTGGTACCTGCCAGCCATCTTCTCTATTAAAATTAGGATGTTTTTTAATTTCAATAGCCTCACGAAACATTCTTGGTACATATCGGTTCTCTTTCGCGAGGACTTGAGGTTGATCGAAACGAAGAAAATGGTTAGGTTTATCTAAGGCATGTTCGCACACTGCAGACTTTGTGGAGCGTCTATGCTTGACGTCAGCTATGTGTTCTTTTAACCTGGTGGCTATACTACGCTTTGTTTGCCCTATGTATGACAACCCACACTCACAGTCAATCTTGTAGACTCCTGCATCTTGTAAAGGTATGTGACATTTCACTGGTTTGAGAAGTTGGCTGATCTTCTTATGCGGCTTGAAGTAGGTTTTAATAGAAGCACGCTTCAAGATATGACCAATTCTGTCCGTGACTCCCTTAATATATGGTAAAACAGCGGGTCGTCGATCAACCGTGGTGGGTTTCGGGCGGCTTCTGCGACGGGGATGTGGTGCTCTCAAATTGTTACGCTGGAGAACATCCTTCACATGGTGAAGTTCCCCTGCCAGATGGTCGGGGTCGCAGATGCCGTGTGCTCTCTGTAACAAAGATTTAGCCACGGTAGCTAACTGACAAGGATGGTGGTGAGATTCACCGTTAAGGTATCTGTCTGTATGGGTAGGCTTTCTATACACGGTGTGACTAACAGAATGATCAGGATTATGGATGAGAAGTATGTCAAGGAAGGCTAAGGATTTATTATCCTCCAATTCCATAGTAAACTGAATTTTACCATGTATTGAATTTAGGTGTTTTAAAAATGCAGTCACCCTATTGTGAGGCAAGATGGTAAAAGTGTCATCTACGTACCGTTTGAACATCTTCGGTATAGTCGGGGCTGTCATCAGTGCTCTCTCCTCAAAGTCCTCCATGAAAATATCGGCGACTACAGGAGAGACCGGTGAACCCATGGCCACACCGTCAGTTTGCAGGTAAAACTCATTGTCCCACAAAAGGTAGCCATTGGTAAGGCAGTGTTCAAGTAACTCTGCATATTGAAGAGGCATGTCATGCTCACTTAACCGTTTCTTAACAACATCCATGCAGTCCTTTACTGGTAAGTTGGTGAATAAGGACTGCACATCAAAACTGACCATCACTTCACTTTCAGCTAGTTCAAGGTCTTTTATATGGCTGACAAAGTGATAGGAATCCTTCACATATGTGTTAGTCTTTCCACGAAGTTGAGAGAGTATCTTCGCTAGATGTTGTGCCAGTTTGTAAGTTGGTGTATCAATCTGGCTTACTATGGGTCGCAGTGGAACATTGTCTTTGTGAATTTTCGGCAACCCATACAGTTTAGGAGGTTTCGCGCAAGATGGAATGAGCTTTTTCACGTCTAATTCTAAGGTGTCGGAGTGTTTACAAATTAACTCTGAGGTCTTTTTGAGAATTTTGTTGGTTGGATCTTTGTTAACCTTTTTATATGTGTTTACATCCGACAAAAGCTCTAGAATCTTTCGATTGTAATCGGACGTGTCCATTATGACCGTAGCATTACCCTTGTCAGCACGGAGGATAGTCAGGTCTGGGTCTTTGTTTACGTTTTTTAATGCAAGATATTCATCGCGAGATAGATTCGGTTTGGGCGGCTTGCTGCGACGTAATACTGCTGATATATCTTGTCGAATCGCCTCCAAATCTTCTTTTTTCACGTTGTTTTTCACAAGACAGTCCTCGACATTACATATTATATCCTCGTAAGGAACCTCCTAAACTGTATGGGTTGCCGAAAATTCACAAAGACAATGTTCCACTGCGACCCATAGTAAGCCAGATTGATACACCAACTTACAAACTGGCACAACATCTAGCGAAGATACTCTCTCAACTTCGTGGAAAGACTAACACATATGTGAAGGATTCCTATCACTTTGTCAGCCATATAAAAGACCTTGAACTAGCTGAAAGTGAAGTGATGGTCAGTTTTGATGTGCAGTCCTTATTCACCAACTTACCAGTAAAGGACTGCATGGATGTTGTTAAGAAACGGTTAAGTGAGCATGACATGCCTCTTCAATATGCAGAGTTACTTGAACACTGCCTTACCAATGGCTACCTTTTGTGGGACAATGAGTTTTACCTGCAAACTGACGGTGTGGCCATGGGTTCACCGGTCTCTCCTGTAGTCGCCGATATTTTCATGGAGGACTTTGAGGAGAGAGCACTGATGACAGCCCCGACTATACCGAAGATGTTCAAACGGTACGTAGATGACACTTTTACCATCTTGCCTCACAATAGGGTGACTGCATTTTTAAAACACCTAAATTCAATACATGGTAAAATTCAGTTTACTATGGAATTGGAGGATAATAAATCCTTAGCCTTCCTTGACATACTTCTCATCCATAATCCTGATCATTCTGTTAGTCACACCGTGTATAGAAAGCCTACCCATACAGACAGATACCTTAACGGTGAATCTCACCACCATCCTTGTCAGTTAGCTACCGTGGCTAAATCTTTGTTACAGAGAGCACACGGCATCTGCGACCCCGACCATCTGGCAGGGGAACTTCACCATGTGAAGGATGTTCTCCAGCGTAACAATTTGAGAGCACCACATCCCCGTCGCAGAAGCCGCCCGAAACCCACCACGGTTGATCGACGACCCGCTGTTTTACCATATATTAAGGGAGTCACGGACAGAATTGGTCATATCTTGAAGCGTGCTTCTATTAAAACCTACTTCAAGCCGCATAAGAAGATCAGCCAACTTCTCAAACCAGTGAAATGTCACATACCTTTACAAGATGCAGGAGTCTACAAGATTGACTGTGAGTGTGGGTTGTCATACATAGGGCAAACAAAGCGTAGTATAGCCACCAGGTTAAAAGAACACATAGCTGACGTCAAGCATAGACGCTCCACAAAGTCTGCAGTGTGCGAACATGCCTTAGATAAACCTAACCATTTTCTTCGTTTCGATCAACCTCAAGTCCTCGCGAAAGAGAACCGATATGTACCAAGAATGTTTCGTGAGGCTATTGAAATTAAAAAACATCCTAATTTTAATAGAGAAGATGGCTGGCAGGTACCACCAGTTTGGAATCCTGTTATTAAAATAATAAAGTCCCAAACTAAATACCACACTAAAAAACATCAAGACACTGTGAGTGATTACTGCGTGCATCGAAATAATTTTTGATTATAATTGTACGGTAGATAAAATAAAATAACTTTTTAAAATCTGTAACGACGCCTGTCACCTTAGTCATCCTGCGACCACGAACCCTGCAAAGTGTTCGAAACGTCAGGAAAAACAAAAAACCTAAAATATACGCGATAGAATCCGTTTAAAAGTGTTTTATTATAATGTGTAATACTCGCGAAAACCTAAGACATTATTATGTGAACCAGTACGGACTGGATTTCGCCGAAAAAGTTCGCCGAGTGGAGTGCCTCATGACTAAGCGCGCCCGGCTTCTAACTTCGTTGAATTTTCTGAAGAGATGCCGGGATAACAACATCATTCCAGTATGTGTACGGATATCACCGAAGAAAGACATACTTGGAAGCGCAGGCATTCTACATCAGGCAAGTTTAAAGTTATTGAAAAATCTGATACGTCAACACCGTATAGATGCCCATAAAATAAATAATAACGTTGAGATTTTGTCCAGAGAACTTCAAAATAAATTTTCTGAAACTGATTATCAAAAATGTACAAATATTAATAATAAACGAGCCGCCGCAAAATTTAATGAATATACGCAAAGACAAATTATAAAGTATGAAAAACTATGTGGCAAAAATACTAGTATCCAAATTCCTGAAAATGAAAACACTCCTGACCATCTGTCAAAATCAATAGTAAATCCCGTTGTAAATTTGTCTAAAAAATCTCTGGATGAAAACACTATTAAGGTATTAAATAAGGGCTTAAATTTCGCGCTAGCACCCAGAAAAATCCCTTACGAGGATATAATATGTAATGTCGAGGACTGTCTTGTGAAAA
The DNA here is from genome assembly GCA_947459985.1 of Diloba caeruleocephala. NCBI lineage: Eukaryota > Metazoa > Arthropoda > Insecta > Lepidoptera > Noctuidae > Diloba > Diloba caeruleocephala. The sequence continues at coordinate 11,050,313 of OX381631.1, forward strand.
ACAACGTGAAAAAAGAAGATTTGGAGGCGATTCGACAAGATATATCAGCAGTATTACGTCGCAGCAAGCCGCCCAAACCGAATCTATCTCGCGATGAATATCTTGCATTAAAAAACGTAAACAAAGACCCAGACCTGACTATCCTCCGTGCTGACAAGGGTAATGCTACGGTCATAATGGACACGTCCGATTACAATCGAAAGATTCTAGAGCTTTTGTCGGATGTAAACACATATAAAAAGGTTAACAAAGATCCAACCAACAAAATTCTCAAAAAGACCTCAGAGTTAATTTGTAAACACTCCGACACCTTAGAATTAGACGTGAAAAAGCTCATTCCATCTTGCGCGAAACCTCCTAAACTGTATGGGTTGCCGAAAATTCACAAAGACAATGTTCCACTGCGACCCATAGTAAGCCAGATTGATACACCAACTTACAAACTGGCACAACATCTAGCGAAGATACTCTCTCAACTTCGTGGAAAGACTAACACATATGTGAAGGATTCCTATCACTTTGTCAGCCATATAAAAGACCTTGAACTAGCTGAAAGTGAAGTGATGGTCAGTTTTGATGTGCAGTCCTTATTCACCAACTTACCAGTAAAGGACTGCATGGATGTTGTTAAGAAACGGTTAAGTGAGCATGACATGCCTCTTCAATATGCAGAGTTACTTGAACACTGCCTTACCAATGGCTACCTTTTGTGGGACAATGAGTTTTACCTGCAAACTGACGGTGTGGCCATGGGTTCACCGGTCTCTCCTGTAGTCGCCGATATTTTCATGGAGGACTTTGAGGAGAGAGCACTGATGACAGCCCCGACTATACCGAAGATGTTCAAACGGTACGTAGATGACACTTTTACCATCTTGCCTCACAATAGGGTGACTGCATTTTTAAAACACCTAAATTCAATACATGGTAAAATTCAGTTTACTATGGAATTGGAGGATAATAAATCCTTAGCCTTCCTTGACATACTTCTCATCCATAATCCTGATCATTCTGTTAGTCACACCGTGTATAGAAAGCCTACCCATACAGACAGATACCTTAACGGTGAATCTCACCACCATCCTTGTCAGTTAGCTACCGTGGCTAAATCTTTGTTACAGAGAGCACACGGCATCTGCGACCCCGACCATCTGGCAGGGGAACTTCACCATGTGAAGGATGTTCTCCAGCGTAACAATTTGAGAGCACCACATCCCCGTCGCAGAAGCCGCCCGAAACCCACCACGGTTGATCGACGACCCGCTGTTTTACCATATATTAAGGGAGTCACGGACAGAATTGGTCATATCTTGAAGCGTGCTTCTATTAAAACCTACTTCAAGCCGCATAAGAAGATCAGCCAACTTCTCAAACCAGTGAAATGTCACATACCTTTACAAGATGCAGGAGTCTACAAGATTGACTGTGAGTGTGGGTTGTCATACATAGGGCAAACAAAGCGTAGTATAGCCACCAGGTTAAAAGAACACATAGCTGACGTCAAGCATAGACGCTCCACAAAGTCTGCAGTGTGCGAACATGCCTTAGATAAACCTAACCATTTTCTTCGTTTCGATCAACCTCAAGTCCTCGCGAAAGAGAACCGATATGTACCAAGAATGTTTCGTGAGGCTATTGAAATTAAAAAACATCCTAATTTTAATAGAGAAGATGGCTGGCAGGTACCACCAGTTTGGAATCCTGTTATTAAAATAATAAAGTCCCAAACTAAATACCACACTAAAAAACATCAAGACACTGTGAGTGATTACTGCGTGCATCGAAATAATTTTTGATTATAATTGTACGGTAGATAAAATAAAATAACTTTTTAAAATCTGTAACGACGCCTGTCACCTTAGTCATCCTGCGACCACGAACCCTGCAAAGTGTTCGAAACGTCAGGAAAAACAAAAAACCTAAAATATACGCGATAGAATCCGTTTAAAAGTGTTTTATTATAATGTGTAATACTCGCGAAAACCTAAGACATTATTATGTGAACCAGTACGGACTGGATTTCGCCGAAAAAGTTCGCCGAGTGGAGTGCCTCATGACTAAGCGCGCCCGGCTTCTAACTTCGTTGAATTTTCTGAAGAGATGCCGGGATAACAACATCATTCCAGTATGTGTACGGATATCACCGAAGAAAGACATACTTGGAAGCGCAGGCATTCTACATCAGGCAAGTTTAAAGTTATTGAAAAATCTGATACGTCAACACCGTATAGATGCCCATAAAATAAATAATAACGTTGAGATTTTGTCCAGAGAACTTCAAAATAAATTTTCTGAAACTGATTATCAAAAATGTACAAATATTAATAATAAACGAGCCGCCGCAAAATTTAATGAATATACGCAAAGACAAATTATAAAGTATGAAAAACTATGTGGCAAAAATACTAGTATCCAAATTCCTGAAAATGAAAACACTCCTGACCATCTGTCAAAATCAATAGTAAATCCCGTTGTAAATTTGTCTAAAAAATCTCTGGATGAAAACACTATTAAGGTATTAAATAAGGGCTTAAATTTCGCGCTAGCACCCAGAAAAATCCCTTACGAGGATATAATATGTAATGTCGAGGACTGTCTTGTGAAAAACAACGTGAAAAAAGAAGATTTGGAGGCGATTCGACAAGATATATCAGCAGTATTACGTCGCAGCAAGCCGCCCAAACCGAATCTATCTCGCGATGAATATCTTGCATTAAAAAACGTAAACAAAGACCCAGACCTGACTATCCTCCGTGCTGACAAGGGTAATGCTACGGTCATAATGGACACGTCCGATTACAATCGAAAGATTCTAGAGCTTTTGTCGGATGTAAACACATATAAAAAGGTTAACAAAGATCCAACCAACAAAATTCTCAAAAAGACCTCAGAGTTAATTTGTAAACACTCCGACACCTTAGAATTAGACGTGAAAAAGCTCATTCCATCTTGCGCGAAACCTCCTAAACTGTATGGGTTGCCGAAAATTCACAAAGACAATGTTCCACTGCGACCCATAGTAAGCCAGATTGATACACCAACTTACAAACTGGCACAACATCTAGCGAAGATACTCTCTCAACTTCGTGGAAAGACTAACACATATGTGAAGGATTCCTATCACTTTGTCAGCCATATAAAAGACCTTGAACTAGCTGAAAGTGAAGTGATGGTCAGTTTTGATGTGCAGTCCTTATTCACCAACTTACCAGTAAAGGACTGCATGGATGTTGTTAAGAAACGGTTAAGTGAGCATGACATGCCTCTTCAATATGCAGAGTTACTTGAACACTGCCTTACCAATGGCTACCTTTTGTGGGACAATGAGTTTTACCTGCAAACTGACGGTGTGGCCATGGGTTCACCGGTCTCTCCTGTAGTCGCCGATATTTTCATGGAGGACTTTGAGGAGAGAGCACTGATGACAGCCCCGACTATACCGAAGATGTTCAAACGGTACGTAGATGACACTTTTACCATCTTGCCTCACAATAGGGTGACTGCATTTTTAAAACACCTAAATTCAATACATGGTAAAATTCAGTTTACTATGGAATTGGAGGATAATAAATCCTTAGCCTTCCTTGACATACTTCTCATCCATAATCCTGATCATTCTGTTAGTCACACCGTGTATAGAAAGCCTACCCATACAGACAGATACCTTAACGGTGAATCTCACCACCATCCTTGTCAGTTAGCTACCGTGGCTAAATCTTTGTTACAGAGAGCACACGGCATCTGCGACCCCGACCATCTGGCAGGGGAACTTCACCATGTGAAGGATGTTCTCCAGCGTAACAATTTGAGAGCACCACATCCCCGTCGCAGAAGCCGCCCGAAACCCACCACGGTTGATCGACGACCCGCTGTTTTACCATATATTAAGGGAGTCACGGACAGAATTGGTCATATCTTGAAGCGTGCTTCTATTAAAACCTACTTCAAGCCGCATAAGAAGATCAGCCAACTTCTCAAACCAGTGAAATGTCACATACCTTTACAAGATGCAGGAGTCTACAAGATTGACTGTGAGTGTGGGTTGTCATACATAGGGCAAACAAAGCGTAGTATAGCCACCAGGTTAAAAGAACACATAGCTGACGTCAAGCATAGACGCTCCACAAAGTCTGCAGTGTGCGAACATGCCTTAGATAAACCTAACCATTTTCTTCGTTTCGATCAACCTCAAGTCCTCGCGAAAGAGAACCGATATGTACCAAGAATGTTTCGTGAGGCTATTGAAATTAAAAAACATCCTAATTTTAATAGAGAAGATGGCTGGCAGGTACCACCAGTTTGGAATCCTGTTATTAAAATAATAAAGTCCCAAACTAAATACCACACTAAAAAACATCAAGACACTGTGAGTGATTACTGCGTGCATCGAAATAATTTTTGATTATAATTGTACGGTAGATAAAATAAAATAACTTTTTAAAATCTGTAACGACGCCTGTCACCTTAGTCATCCTGCGACCACGAACCCTGCAAAGTGTTCGAAACGTCAGGAAAAACAAAAAACCTAAAATATACGCGATAGAATCCGTTTAAAAGTGTTTTATTATAATGTGTAATACTCGCGAAAACCTAAGACATTATTATGTGAACCAGTACGGACTGGATTTCGCCGAAAAAGTTCGCCGAGTGGAGTGCCTCATGACTAAGCGCGCCCGGCTTCTAACTTCGTTGAATTTTCTGAAGAGATGCCGGGATAACAACATCATTCCAGTATGTGTACGGATATCACCGAAGAAAGACATACTTGGAAGCGCAGGCATTCTACATCAGGCAAGTTTAAAGTTATTGAAAAATCTGATACGTCAACACCGTATAGATGCCCATAAAATAAATAATAACGTTGAGATTTTGTCCAGAGAACTTCAAAATAAATTTTCTGAAACTGATTATCAAAAATGTACAAATATTAATAATAAACGAGCCGCCGCAAAATTTAATGAATATACGCAAAGACAAATTATAAAGTATGAAAAACTATGTGGCAAAAATACTAGTATCCAAATTCCTGAAAATGAAAACACTCCTGACCATCTGTCAAAATCAATAGTAAATCCCGTTGTAAATTTGTCTAAAAAATCTCTGGATGAAAACACTATTAAGGTATTAAATAAGGGCTTAAATTTCGCGCTAGCACCCAGAAAAATCCCTTACGAGGATATAATATGTAATGTCGAGGACTGTCTTGTGAAAAACAACGTGAAAAAAGAAGATTTGGAGGCGATTCGACAAGATATATCAGCAGTATTACGTCGCAGCAAGCCGCCCAAACCGAATCTATCTCGCGATGAATATCTTGCATTAAAAAACGTAAACAAAGACCCAGACCTGACTATCCTCCGTGCTGACAAGGGTAATGCTACGGTCATAATGGACACGTCCGATTACAATCGAAAGATTCTAGAGCTTTTGTCGGATGTAAACACATATAAAAAGGTTAACAAAGATCCAACCAACAAAATTCTCAAAAAGACCTCAGAGTTAATTTGTAAACACTCCGACACCTTAGAATTAGACGTGAAAAAGCTCATTCCATCTTGCGCGAAACCTCCTAAACTGTATGGGTTGCCGAAAATTCACAAAGACAATGTTCCACTGCGACCCATAGTAAGCCAGATTGATACACCAACTTACAAACTGGCACAACATCTAGCGAAGATACTCTCTCAACTTCGTGGAAAGACTAACACATATGTGAAGGATTCCTATCACTTTGTCAGCCATATAAAAGACCTTGAACTAGCTGAAAGTGAAGTGATGGTCAGTTTTGATGTGCAGTCCTTATTCACCAACTTACCAGTAAAGGACTGCATGGATGTTGTTAAGAAACGGTTAAGTGAGCATGACATGCCTCTTCAATATGCAGAGTTACTTGAACACTGCCTTACCAATGGCTACCTTTTGTGGGACAATGAGTTTTACCTGCAAACTGACGGTGTGGCCATGGGTTCACCGGTCTCTCCTGTAGTCGCCGATATTTTCATGGAGGACTTTGAGGAGAGAGCACTGATGACAGCCCCGACTATACCGAAGATGTTCAAACGGTACGTAGATGACACTTTTACCATCTTGCCTCACAATAGGGTGACTGCATTTTTAAAACACCTAAATTCAATACATGGTAAAATTCAGTTTACTATGGAATTGGAGGATAATAAATCCTTAGCCTTCCTTGACATACTTCTCATCCATAATCCTGATCATTCTGTTAGTCACACCGTGTATAGAAAGCCTACCCATACAGACAGATACCTTAACGGTGAATCTCACCACCATCCTTGTCAGTTAGCTACCGTGGCTAAATCTTTGTTACAGAGAGCACACGGCATCTGCGACCCCGACCATCTGGCAGGGGAACTTCACCATGTGAAGGATGTTCTCCAGCGTAACAATTTGAGAGCACCACATCCCCGTCGCAGAAGCCGCCCGAAACCCACCACGGTTGATCGACGACCCGCTGTTTTACCATATATTAAGGGAGTCACGGACAGAATTGGTCATATCTTGAAGCGTGCTTCTATTAAAACCTACTTCAAGCCGCATAAGAAGATCAGCCAACTTCTCAAACCAGTGAAATGTCACATACCTTTACAAGATGCAGGAGTCTACAAGATTGACTGTGAGTGTGGGTTGTCATACATAGGGCAAACAAAGCGTAGTATAGCCACCAGGTTAAAAGAACACATAGCTGACGTCAAGCATAGACGCTCCACAAAGTCTGCAGTGTGCGAACATGCCTTAGATAAACCTAACCATTTTCTTCGTTTCGATCAACCTCAAGTCCTCGCGAAAGAGAACCGATATGTACCAAGAATGTTTCGTGAGGCTATTGAAATTAAAAAACATCCTAATTTTAATAGAGAAGATGGCTGGCAGGTACCACCAGTTTGGAATCCTGTTATTAAAATAATAAAGTCCCAAACTAAATACCACACTAAAAAACATCAAGACACTGTGAGTGATTACTGCGTGCATCGAAATAATTTTTGATTATAATTGTACGGTAGATAAAATAAAATAACTTTTTAAAATCTGTAACGACGCCTGTCACCTTAGTCATCCTGCGACCACGAACCCTGCAAAGTGTTCGAAACGTCAGGAAAAACAAAAAACCTAAAATATACGCGATAGAATCCGTTTAAAAGTGTTTTATTATAAAGTAAAATAAGCATATAATCATCTTTGACAGCCAACTTCATAGTGTCGGAATTTCATGACGGTTGCGGGCACAACTCCCAGTTTTACTCTCCTCAAACGCACCGAAGCAGTATACTATATTATTTAACTTCTGTGTCTTCCATCCTAAATCATCATTTCGATCGCAGTTGAGTTGTTGATATACTCGAAGGACGCTGCTGCCCATCCTCCGGCTAATCCCAGAGTCGCCTTTTACGACACCCACGGGATGAGATGCGTTATGCAATTCGTAGCCGGCACCACACGGCACGTCGCATTGTAGACCAGGGAATAACCAATGACACGCTTCAAGCGAATATTGCGCTTATTGGCAATTCTGTTTATTTCATCATCATCATTTCGGCCGAATGAAGTCCACTGCTGGACACAGGCCTCCCCCAAAGATCACCACAACCACCGATATGGATGTGTTGTGGGCTCATTGGGGGGTTTTGCCATAATCTCCACGCTTGGCAGGCGGGTTGGCGATCGCAGTTGAGTTGTTAATGTACTCGAAGGGCGCTGCTGCCCATCCTCCGGCTAATCCCTTAGTCGACTTTTACGACACCCATGGGAGGAGATGGGGTGGTGGCATCTGTTTATTTGATCAAAGAATATTTTTAATATAAAGGTGTAGTACAATTTTTTTTTTTATTATATTCATGTAATCGCTCACTGTCCGTATCAGTCCGTGTGGTATCTACATATATTAAGAATATAGCACCACTCCATCTCCTCCCGTGGATGTCGTAAAAGGCGCCTAAGGGACTCTAAACCAGAGGGATGGGTAGCAGCGTGCCTTTTGTGGAATAGTAGCCATACTGCGCTCACCAACTCACCTGCCAAGCGTATTGTAGTAGTATTGGCAAATTCCCCCCAAAAATATCGACACATTTGTGGAAATCTATGGACGAGGACTTTGTTCAACAGTTCTTTGCCTGATATGATGATGATAGCATTAATATTAACTACATAACTGTCATGAACTCCATGCGGTGCCGGCACCAACCCATATCATCCCGTGCGTGTCGTAAAAAGTGACTATGGGATTGGCTGGAGGATGGGCAGCAGCCTCCTTCGAGTACATTAACAACTCAACTGCGATCGCCAACCCGTCTGCCAAGCCTGGAGATAATAGCAAAATCCCCCAATGAGCACACTTCATAAACCCATAGCGGTGGTTGTGGCAATCTTTTGGGGAGGCTTCTGTCTAGCAGTGGACGTTTTAACGATGCTGATGATGATGATGTAATCAAAACTAAAGAAAGATAAAAAGACTTTTATTCATCTAAACCAGCATAACAGGCAATTATGAATAGTCAGGCTTCAGCTGCCGCATTCATAGATGCAGAAATTATTATTGAGAAGAACGGATAAGAAAGAAACTCCATAGCCAGAAATAAAATAATTATACTAAAATAATCTTTAAGTGCTGTAAGTAAATCTACACGTTTTGGTGATTGGGTATTTCCGTATGGTGTAAGGATTAAGAATATGGCACTACTTCATTTCCTCCCATGGATGTCGTGAAAAGCGACTAAAGGACTCTACACAAGAAAACTGTCTGAAAAACAGCGCCGCGGCATTTTTCTTTTTTTAAGCGTCGCAGCATTATGCTGAGATAGGGACCTTTTTTTGGCTCCGCGCAGGTTGTTTAAACTTTATTATATATCCTATCTGTACGTTATCTGTAATTACCTGTGTGAGTCTAATAATAAAACTGTTTTCTTTCTTTCTTTCTTCTTTCTTTCAAGAAGGGTGGGCAGCAGCGTCCCTTCTGTGGACCACTCAGATATTATGCGCTCACCTACCCACCTGCCAAGCGTTGTGGGTACTGGCAAATTCCTCACAAAATGACCACACACGTTATATAACTGGTCGGTTATGGGGGAGGCCCTTATTCAGCAGTGGATGTCCTGATGATGATGATGATGGGGAATGACTGACTTCATTTTTAATCTATTACTGTTTAGAGGTAATGACGGCACGGTTAGTGCAGTGGCTGGTACAGTCGACTGCTGCGCTCCGGGTCGTGGGTTCGATTCCAGCACGGAACAAATATTTGTATGATCTGCAGGTAATTGTTCCGGGTCTGGGTGTATGGTGTGTGGAATTCATGTCTGTAAACTCAGCCACGACACAGGAGAAATCCTAGTGTGGGGCAAAGTTTTGTTTTTAAACTAAACAAAATGATCTCTGCTGACACCCATGATCGTGAATGTACAGTCAACTAACTTCAATTACTGTTTGGATATCTACGCCTAACAACAATAGGGTGCGAAGTAGAGTGACCAAATATTATTGGCTAGAGGTAATGATACCAGACTCAAACTTTCCCATAATAAAATAAAAAAGGCCTCTTCTCATAGAGAGAATGAACATACATTGGTCACTGTCCGTTGGTGTCGAGATTAATTAAGAACAGTGACTAAAACCTACTTCAAGCCGCATAAGAAGATCAACCAACTTCACAAACCAGTAAAGAGTAACATTCCTTTATAAGATGCAGGGGTCTACAATATTGACTGTGAGTGTGAGTTGTCATGCATATGGCAAACAAAGCGTAGTATAGCCACCAGAAGAAAAGAACACATAGCTGACGTCAAGCATAGACACTCCATAAAATTTGCAGTGTGCGAACTTGCCTTAGACAAACCCAATCATTTTCTTCTTACCTCAAGTCCTCGCAAAAGAGAACCGATATGTACTGTTTCGTGAGGCTATTGAAATTAAAAAACATCCTTATATAAATAGAGAAGATGGCTGGCAGGTACCACCGGTTTGGTATCCTGTAATTCAAAAAAATACCACACACTAAAAACTTCAAGACACTGTGAGTGATTACTGCGTGCATCGAAATAACTTTTAATTGAAATTGTATGGTAGACAAAATAAAATAACTTTTCAAAATCTGTAACGACGCCAGCCACCTTTGTCATCTTGGGACCAAGAATGCTGCAAAGAGTAAGATTAAAAAAAAAAATAGGCGATAGAATCCGTTTTATTTTCTTTTATTATAATACATATGATTACTCGTGGCTGTCGTGGTTTTTAAGCCAACTAATGATAATGGGCATGAGTTAAGTTATAAATTATCAAATTATTTTAGATTTTTTTATTTCAACAATAATTACAAAAAATATCCCTATAATAAACATGGCCACCCTATTCGTAACTAATGACTCGGAATGAAATTCATTTTATCTACTCTCCACACTTGCGATCGACTGAATCATGTAGGGGAGTGTTGAATTAAACATTATTTTACATCCTCGTTCAGGGATGAAAAAAGGGAGCAAGGGAGAGAATGCAACTTCGTCAAACATCAGCATTTTTCAAACCTGACAACAAACGGCGTGAAAAAATTATGAAAAATTGATTCATAATGATATGTAAATAATGTTAATGTTATCTTGTCTTTCATTAATGGATAAAATAACAAGCATGTAAAACATTTTTTACTTTATTATCACAAAAAATTTCACACAACACAATTCAGTTTTAAATTGCATACATAGCCAATATTGTATTTTTCCATCCTATCTAATTAGTAGAAAAAAAGCATAACGTAATTAGTGGGTACAGTTGTCTGTAACTTATTATCACACGAACTAGGTGTTAACACTGCGTATCATTATTTTTTAATTAATTTAATTATACCTACGAAATTCTAACGATACATTTTTGTTACTTACATACTTTTGACTCATTTTCTTTTTTGTATGTTGCGACATCCACTGTTATCTAAACATTTCATCGCCTGTTTATACACTATATTTACATGAATCCAAAGAAGGCACATTTTTTGTCTATCTCAAGAATTATTTTCATATTCGTTCTTGTCTGTAGCGTAACCTCCCAGCAGCTACAACGTATAATTAAAAAAAACACGTGTGGTGGCTAAATATAAGAAACAATAAAGTATAGCAACACTAAACCATAATCTTCATAAAACTAATACACTTACAAACGCGTGCAAATGGCGCGAAACTTGTAAACGTCAAATTTGACAGGCCGCCATCTTGACTCACTACCCGCTGCCAATAACCCGGGATAATTACTTTAGCGATTAGTCAAACGTCTTAAGTTGGCTGCCTGTTACATTGTAGCGTACCGAAGAATTTTATAAAATAACTAACTTTTTCTAGTGTCTTCGCTCGCGTGGTATAGACAAAATCAAATGTAAGTAATGGTCGTTCTAAGTTTTGAAACTGTATAACGAACTACAATTTAAAACATTTAAAAAACATTGTGTTTGAATAATAAAATGCTTTAAAACTGATTACATCGTGTATATTATAGATTTTTGTTTTTCCTGACATTTCTTAATTTAACTTTACAGCGTTCACAGGATGACCAAGATGACAGGCGTCGTTATGGATTTTAAAAGCTATTTTATCTACATAATTGTATTATGATCAAAAATGGTTTCGATGCACGCAGTAATCACTCATAGTGTCTTGATGTTTATCAATGTAGTATGAAGTTTGGGGCTTTATTAATTTAATTATGGGATTCCAAACAGGCGGCACTTGCCAACTATCTTCTCTATTGAAATTAGGGTGTTTTTTGTTCGACGTTACATATTATTATATTATCCTTGTAAGGGAACTTTCAAGGTGCTAGCGCGAAATTTGAATTTTTAGAATTTGAATAATTTACACTCTAGCATTAAGTTAAATTTAGAACAATAGTGTTTGCATGTGGTATCCGAATTAAGAATAAGCACCACCCAATCTCCCGTGGATGTCGTAAAAGGCGACGCAATGGCGGCAGCGTCCTTCTGTGGAATACTAACAATACTGCGCTTACCAACTCGCTTGGCATGGTGAGTACTTCCAGATTCCCCCCAAAAATACGACACACGGCATGTATCCGGCCGTTTATGGGGGAAGCCTTGTTTAGCAGTGGATGTCTTTTAGGTGACGCGGTGAAGTGTTCCCAGTAAGAAATTACCCTGTTCCACGAATGACTGTTGTATTCACGGCTACATATCAAGCTAAATAATCCAGTTTAGGTTGATCCGTTATAGTACGGAAAGCCTATACAATGAGAGATCAGCTTATAGTGGAAAAATATACCTTGATATGTAGCTGTGCGTACAAAGCGACTAAGAGTTGATCCAGAGCATGCGCATCAGCATCTTCCTGTATGCTAATAACAACATACTGCGCTCACCAATCCACCAGGCGCAGTCAAAATTGTAATATGTCCACCAACCGTTCATTGTAGGGGTTATTAAGAGGCCCATGTTTAACAGTGAATGTTGAGGTGCTGATAAGAGAAGACTTATAACGAAGACAGCAGTTTTAATTGAAACAAAAATTCTATACTTTAATCTAGATGTCAGTGGAATTCATATCAAATTCCAATTGTAAACAGCCTGCTGAGTTTTTGCTTATGATAGACAATATACAGCAGTCTTTCCCAACGTGGGCGATAACGCCCCCTTGTGGGCGCTGCAGGCCTAAAGGGGGGCGGTAAGAGACCCAGAAAAAAAAGGGGGCATTGTGTAGGGCTTTGGGGTCGATTTATAATTTCATCTACCTAGCTAGGAAGACTCTTAGACACCGACTGAGCTCTCGACTCTCGACTACATCTTGTGAACATCAACTAATATTAATTAAGATATAGCTCAAACTCGGTTCGATATAAAAAGACCGCGGGCAATCATGTTTTAACAAGTTTTTGTTAAATAATCCGAATTGTACATTCCTATACCAATCGGCTGGTTCTATAATACTTGTTCTTGTTTGTCGAGTACGATTGGGCGTCGAATGAGATAAACGAGTTTATGCACGTTTGTCTTATTCCTGTTGGTGCGTGCTGCTTATGCAATCCTATATAAACGACGTAAATTTATTTTATTTTCATTTGCGGTTTCGCGCATAATAGATAAGCAGTACTTGATTTCAACGTATTTCTTAAAACAAAACAATGTCGGAAGTAAAAAAGAAGAGACGGCAATACTCTGCGGAATATATTAAATTCGGATTTATTGAAAATCCCACAAACCCGTCGTCGCCTTTGTGTCTTCTATGTCTAAAAACATTTTCGAACGAAGCAATGAAGCCTTCAAGACTGCAAGATCATTTGAATAAAATGCATCCAGATAAGACAGAAAAGAATGTAGCATATTTTCAAGACCTAGAGAAGAAGCATAATACTCAGCCAAGTGTATCAAAACTATTTTCGGCGGCTGCTAAGCAAGATGACGACGGACTTCGAGCTTCGTACAATATCTCTTTGTTAATTGCTCAAAAAGGCAAACCACACAACATCGGAGAAGAGTTAATTTTGCCAGCAATAAAGGAAATAATAACTACTGTGCTTCATAAACCGGCCGCAGATATTATCCGAAAAATTCCTTTGAGTAATAATTCTGTGCAAAGACGAATTGATGAAATGGCTGAAAACATTGAAGAATCATTGCGCAATCATCTGAGGACTAGTCAATTCTCAATTCAGCTCGATGAGTCCACTTTACCAACTAATGAAGCGTTGTTGCTATCTTACGTGAGGTTTATTAATGATGAGAAAATACGTGAAGAACTATTGTTTGCCAGAAATTTGGAGACAGATACAAAAGGCGAAACCATATTCAATACATTGGAAAAGTTTTGTGAAGAGAAAGAGATTCCTTTGAAAAATATTATATCAGTTGCTACGGATGGCGCTCCGGCTATGACAGGGCGCCATAAAGGCTTCATAGCATACTTAAAGAATAAAATTCCAGATGTCCTTGCTATACATTGCGTTATTCATAGACAACATTTGGTTGCTAGAAACTTAAGTGAACGACTATTTCAATCACTGCAATATGTCATCAAAGCAGTCAATAAAATCCGTAGCAGCTCTTTGAATGATAGATTATTTCATCAGCTTTGTGTTACTAATGACGAAGATTTCAACAGTTTGTTGCTTCATACTGAAGTTCGTTGGCTGTCAAGAGGCAATTGTCTGATTCGATTTTACAACCTGTTTGACTCTATGATAGAGTTCTTGGAAACTAAAGATACAGAACTGCGCAACAAGCTCATAACATCAAAGAATGATATAGCATACATGACAGACCTGTATAAAAAGTTCAACGACATGAACCTCCAACTGCAAGGCGATGAACTAAATTTAATTAAAACAAAAAATGTCGTTGCTGCTTTCGCAGCCAAACTGCTTCTGCACAAAAAGAATATGGGCAGACGTGAGTATCACAATTTTCCGAATTTATCAGTATACTGCAGTAACGACGACTTGTTTGCCTACTGCCAACATTTGGAAAACCTCCACATTGACTTCACCGAACGATACCAGGACATTTTAAACTTGGAAATACCAGACTGGGTGTTGGATCCGTTTTCAAATGTCAACACAGCAATGTCACCTCAGCTGGAAGAAGAACTTATAGAATTGACAACAAACGAAGAAATAGAAATTAAGTTCAAAAATGGATATCAAGAATTTTGGGGACAAAAACCGATCCCGCAATTGTACCCTGGATTGTGGTCAATTGTTCAACGATTTTTGATAGCATTCCCATCGTCATATTTGTGTGAACGTGGATTTAGTGCTGTGGCAACGCTGCTTACTAAAAAGAGAAATCGTTTGCGTGTTACCGAACGTGGCGACTTGCGGCTGTTTTTGAGTAAATTGGAACCTGATATCAACAAACTTATTGAACAGCATCAGACTTACACACTTACTTACTTACACTTGCACTTACAACCTTCACATTCGTTTTTATATAAGAATTGATTATGTTTGTTTTATTTTCAATAAAAGATACTCTGTCCGAATACTATAAATTTGCGTTTCAATAATCAGTTATAAGTACTTAGCGGTTTTTAAGTATGTTTAAAAAGGGGGGCGTTAAAAAATAATTTATTCTTAAAGTGGGCAGTAGACAAAAAAAGGTTGGGAACCCCTGATATACAGCAATAGTTTGTATGTTAACAAGAATTGTCCGTGTAGTGTCCGGATTAATGTCCGTGTGGTGTCCGGATTAAGAATATAGCACCACTCCATCTCCTCCCGTGGAGGTCGTAAAAGCCGACTAAGGGACTCTAAACCAGAGGGATGGGCAGCAGCGTTCTTTCTGTGGAACAGTAGCCCTTCTGCGCTCACCAACCCGCCTGCCAAGCGTGGTGAGTACTGGCAATTCCCCCCCAATATGATGACACAGTTCTGGAAATCTATGGGGGAGGCCTTTGTTCAGTAGTGGACGTTGTATGGCCGATATGATGAAGATTCGTAATACGTCTTTTTCTAGTGTATCATAAGTTCTACATATATATCATATATGCCGTGTGGTGCCGGCTCAAAATGCTACCATCTCCTCCCATGGGTGTCGTAAAAGTCGACTAAGGGATTAGCCGGAGGATGGGCAGCAGCGTCCTTCAAGTACATTAACAATTCAACTGCGATCGCCAACCCGCCTGCCACGCGTGGTGATTATGGCAAAACCCCCCAATGAGCCCAGAACACATCCATATCGGTGTTTGTGGTAATCTTTTGGGGAGGCCTGTGTCCAGCAGTGGACTTCACTCGCCCGAAATGATGATGATGATGATATATCATATCTTATTTCTAAAATTAGAAGTGTTTGAAAATTGCTACACTTTACTACTCAGTAAGTTCACATAGTCCATGTGGTGTAATAATATAGCACCACTCCAGCTCTTGGATGTTGTAAAAGGCGATTAAGGGACTCTAAACCAGAGGGATGGGCAGCAGCGTCCCTTTCTTGGAACAGCATCGTTCTGCGCTCACCAACCCGCCTGCCAAGCGTGGTGAGTCAATCCTCATTCCAATGCAAATCCCTCGAAAATGATAACACAATTGTGGAATTCTTTGGGGAAGGCCTTTGTTCAGCAGTGGACGTCATATGGCTGATATGATGATGAAGTTCACATAGTAATGTGTAGCTACAGCCTTGCCATAACTAGTTGGACAAACTGTATTTGAAACAGCATCTCTATACAATGGAATTGCAAATTTGTACATATTTTACATTACAATCTGACCTCTACAACCTATCGAGAATAACCAAAGAATAGTTATACAATGACAAACGTATTTAAGATAATCTTTGCCTAAAACGCAATAATTTTAGTCTAAACATAACTTATCTCGCATCCGGTCGATACAATCGAAACTATCTCGTTACTATACGGTGTGAGTGCGGTCGTCGTTAAGGTTAAGTCAAAGGTAAGGAGGCAAGCCCATTCCTTTAATTATGCATTTGTTTACGAGAATATCGACTTACGATGCGCGAACTCGGGATTAACTTTATGTGTGGTTTAGTGCCAGTACTTCATTCTATTGTTTTCTTAGTAGTACTGTCAGTACTTTGTTTGCTTAGTGTATTCTGTCCCTATCACAGTCGGTGGGGAATATTGCCATTATTATCCGCAATATTCATCACATCATAATAAATTATATGTTACCGTTTAAAAAAATCGATCTTTATACACATTATTTTTAGTTTTGAATATTTCCTTTTCTAAAGCGTAGAGTTGATTTTGTATTACAGTATGAAAGCACTGATGTTGCTCTGTTATATAATGTCAAGTGAATTATGGAATCCATTTCTTGATCAGACTTCATAACTTGTGCTTAAATGAGCTAAAATGCTTCAAACGCACCCACGACACAGGAAAAATCGTACTGTGCGAGCAAAATTAAAAAAAACACATTATACAACAAAATCTGCAGGTCATGCGCATATTTGTTCCGTAAGAAGATCGAATCCCCGACACGTAGCGCTGAATGTCAATAGCTAAGCCACTGCGCGCTCTGTTGATTGAAAGAATTAGAGTGGAGACCAACAACATCACTATAGCTGTTCACAGTTTTACACAAACTAGCAGACGGAAAGCGTTTTTTAACAATCATTATAATTTTTTAATTAACCAAAGGCTATTTTTTTTTGTCGGTCCCTTGGGAATTTTTTCATAAACTTCCTCTGCCCCGGGGAATGGCGAAGAGGCATCTAATCGGACTTCTACCGGCTTAAAATACTGGAGCGGTCGTCTTTGGCACCGAAGGGGGGCTCCAGGTCCTCGTAAGATCACACCAGAGCCGCCCATTGATGCCACGCCATTAGGCAAATGTTGGAGAGGATGATTGTAAAGCGGTTACCGCCTCTAGCGGTGGGAAGGCGACTGTAAAATAATCGCCCCCCAGAAACTTCTCGGCGAGGATTGTTAAGGATCCCCCCAAGCCTCGCTGTACGCTGTGCTGCGCACACGGCGGCACGTGACCCCGTGCGTGCTCCCGTCTTCCAGGGGGTCGCTCGGTATGAGCACGCATTTCCCCAATCAGCGCGCCCCCGACCCCCGAGAATTGCAATATACAATCCGTAATGACTCCGTCCTTTTTTTCTAGGACGTTATTATATGACGTGACGATGATCGTCCTATATGATCGCTTTGCTGACGCGTGTCTCACATGTGAAAATTGATTTAGATTTGATTTTGATCGCTCCATTGAAGGAAAAGGTTCTTTATCACGACACCGACAGCTGACAGTGTCAGTATCAAATACACAGGAGATAATCTCATGCTTTTATTGCAACAATGTTAAACATTGTATTTTATCTGGTTATTACATCACAATGTTGTAAGAGATATTCGCGGGAATGTTGCCATCTCATACGATATCATGCAATGGCCAGTGTGACCACATTAAGACCTATTTGTTCTCGCATAATGTTGCCTTCGTGAAAAAACGGCAAGTCGGCAAAGTGGAATTTGAATTTATTACAAACGAGCTGTGCTCTGTGGTTACACCCGCCGTTTAATTAAAAATAAATCTAATTATTTATAAATAATTTAGATTACTTAGTATAGATAATTGACATAGACATGCACAGTTCGGCTCTTCTCGGAAATCCTCGGTTCTCGTCGGGTGGCCGCACTCTTCGCCTGACCCATCGCGTCGCATCGCCCGCCCGCCCTACTACTTCGTTTTCTCTTAACGTTTTTTTTATTTTATTTTTGCTCGGCTCCAGCGTAATGTTAAATAACATGTTATAACCTTTCTCAAGAACTGGGCTAACAAATGCAAAAAGAATTTTTCAAATTCGACTAGTAGTTCCAGAGATTATCACGTTCACACAATCACACTCTTCAGCTTTATAAGTATAGAAGATGTCTATATTTTATCTTGGTGCGGCCTTAGTCCATCACGTTGGCCTTGTGCGCCTGGCGGACTACACACATAGCTGAGAACATTTTTGGGTCCTCTCAGGTGTGCAAGTTTTCTCAACAGGTTTATCATTTCGGCCGAATGAAGTCCACTGCTGGACACAGGCCTCCCCAAAAATGTCCACAACTGTGTTTTGCCATAATCGCCACGCTTGGCAGACGGGTTGGCGATCGCAGTTGACTTGTTAATGTACTCGAAGGATGTTGCTGCCCATCCTCCGGCTAATCCCTTAGTCGACTTTTACGACACCCATGGGAGGAGATGGGGTGGTGGCATTCTGAGCCGGCACCACACGGCCAAGTTTACGCAGGTTTACGCAAGTTATAATCAAATTCTGATCCGTACACGAATCGGAAAAGTTTGAGGTCGAAAGGATCGAACTCAGTCCATATTATGAATTAAGGTTTTCGCGACTCTCGCTTTTTTAACAGATTACATCGCTTTTTTGTTTTTCCGAATTTTTCGAACACCTTACAGCCATGAACCATTTATTCCTTACACCTTCATTTACCATGAAGGTTGCAGGGTGGCTAAAGTGACAGGCGTAGTTCATCATCATCATATCGGCCATTTATACGTCCACTGCTGAACAAAGGCCTCCCCCATAGATTTCCACAACTGTGTCATCATTTTGGGGGGTATTTGCCAATACTCACCACGCTTGGCAGGCGGGTTGGTGAGCGCAGTATGGCTACCGCCTCACAGAAGGGACGCTGCTGCACATCCCTTTGGCTTAGATTCCCTTAGTCGCCTTTTACGACATCCACGGGCGGAGATGGAGTGGTGCTATATTCTTAATCCGGACACCACACGGAGTTACTATAATTCATACAGGCGTAGTTATTGATTCCAAAAGTTACTTTATCTACAATTATAATCGAAAATTGTTTGGATACATGTAGTAATCAGTCAGTGTATTGATGATTTTGACAGTGTGGTATGGAGTTTGCGCCTTTATTATTTTTGTTAAGGGAGAGTCCACATTCCTGAAACTTGCCAACCATTTTGTCTATTGAAGTTAGTGTCTTCTAATTTCAATAGCCTCACGAATCATCCATGGTATTTTTTTTTGTGTTTTAAATTAATATTGACCCACACTAGGATTTCTCCTGTGTCGTGGGTGCGATTACAGACATGAAGACATGAATTCCACATACAACACCCAGACCCGGAACAACTACCTGCAGATCATACAAATATGTTCCGTGCGGGAATCGAACCCACGACCCGGAGCGCAGCAGTCGACTGTATCAGCCACTGCACCAACCGTGCCGTCAACAACATCCGAGTGTTCTGCATAAACCTTAATTCGATAGAACTATAAAATAACCAAAATGGTTCTCCCTAGTCGAACTCGAAGTCGTTGCTGTTGACATTAATTGATTCTAACTGTCGGATATTTACAGCAATATAATTTTTCGCTCGTAAATTTTGTCACGATATATAAATTGGCAACATAAATTTGAATTATTAGTTCTTATATTTCTTCTCGTAGTAATGTTTATTTTTACCTTTGCTTGACTGCCCCAGAAGGAGGGTAATGTTTTTCGAGTATGTCTATTACTTTAGCACGATCTGTAGCCTAAACAGTTTGATAGGTTTTAACATATGAGGTGTCGCTAGATTTGTCTTAATTGTGGGCTGACGGCACGGTCGATGCAGTGGCTGATACAATTGGCTGCTGCGCTCCGAGTCGCGGGTTCGATTCCCGCACGACGCAAATATAGATTTTTTAAATAAAACAAAAAAGTTGTGTATAATATTTAAATATGATGTATGTTTTCATTTTTTTACAATCGCATTTTACTTGTCTTATTAAGTAATCATTTCTCCTTCCATGGTGTTTAACACATTTGGAAACGACGTGGTCACTCACGGTAGGCCTCATAAGAAAACTCAAGGTCACTCAGCGAGCTTTGGAGAGAGCTATGCTTGGTATTTCTCTACGAGATCGAATCAGAAATGAGGAGATCCATAGAAGAACTAAAGTTGTCGACATAGCTGAAAGGATTAGTAAACTGAAGTGGCAATGGGCGGGGCACATTGCTCGTAGAACTGATGGTCGTTGGGATTAACAGTTTCTCGAGCGGAGACCGTGCACCGGAAAACGCAATGTGGAACGACCTCCAATGAGGCAAGACAATCAGAAAATAAAAAGGAGGAGTAGGAAAGAATCATCATCATCATCATTTCGGCCGAATGAAGTCCACTGCTGGACACAGGCCTCCCCCGAAGATCACCACAACCACCGATAAGGATATGTTGTGGCCTCATTGGGAGGTTTTGCCACAATCGCCACGCTTGGCAGGCGGGTTGGCGATCGCAGTTGAGTTGTTAATGTACTCGAAGGACGCTGCAGCCCATCCTCCGGCTAATCCCTTAGTCGACTTTTACGACACCCATGGGAGGAGATGGGGTGGTGGCATTCTGAGCCGGCACCACACGGAAAATAGGATAAAATAGGAAAGAATATACGTTCCATTTCCCTCCGTAGCAAGCAGGAGACAGAGAAAATACTATAGGCCATAGGCACAATAATTGGGAGTGTACAACTAGGATAAGCCTAGTTGCCATGCACCACGGGGACAAAAATGTTTATAAATATTTAATTACGGGTCCTACGTTGTAAGCTATTGTGACTGATTATCATACGTAAAAACGCCTGAATGCATGGAAATTCGTCCTAGTCGCAACAAGGTCTGTATAGTAAACAACTCCGTAACTTGCAAGCTGTCAAACATAATATTGCATTCATCTTGCCAAAGAATACACTCTTACAGGATATGCGGTGCAGACTGTTCATATTCACAGTTCGGTGTTGAACATTTGCAGAATGGTGAGGCAGCAAGCTTGAAAGTAAATAATTTACTCTTAAAGTTACCATGACCGGTGTGAAATTTGGCCACGCAATGATCAATTTCCAACCATGCTGGCAAGTAGCCGCTCACGAACGGATGGAAAGAACTGGTATAGGTGACAGCCCTTAATAGATGTGTTCCACCTGCATTGCCATTCATGCGGGCGGCATGTGAACACTTGTTTTGGAAATCTGTGGGAGAGGCTTTTGCTCATCTGTGGACGTCTTTTGGCTGATATGATGGTGTTTTACTAACCCCATGTTTTGACTGACCTTTACACGGTGATATAATCAGTATACAAATCAATATTTCTTTCTTCATTTATCCCGTATGCGTTCCTATACCATTCATCCGATACAGTTGACTTGACGGCACGGTTGGTGCAGTGGCTGATACAGTCGACTGCTGCGCTCTGGGTCGTGGGTTCGATTCCCGCACAGAATTATGTGGAATTCATGTCTGTAAACACACCCATGACACAGGTGAAATACTAGTGTGGGGCGACGTTTAAAAAAAAATAGATTTGGAACTTTTGAACAGTTGTTGTTGGAACTTGCGTAAAGGTTTTTGACTTGGAAAAGTTATTAAAAGGCATTCCTAGTGTAGATTTTTTGTTTTTTTAAACTTTGCCACGTTTTAGGATTTCTCTTGTATCGTGGGTACTGCCAAGCGTGGTGAGGATTGGCAAATAATACCCCCCAAAATGATGACACAGTTGTGGGACTCTATGGGAAGACCTTTGTTCAGCAGTGGGCTTATAAATAGCCGATATGATGTGGGTATAGTTTAAAGACATACATTTCACATGCACAAACGCCCAGAATCGAATCAACTATCTGGTAGATCATACAAATATTGGTTCCGTGCGGGGATCGAACCCGCGACACATTGTGTAGAAAGCCAATCGCTTAGCCGTGCTTTTTATATAGAGTATATACGAATCCGACGCATTTACGCTATCGTAAAACCAAGACGACCGAACCGCCCTCGGCTGTAAACCAAACAGCCAAGTTTACTAAAACATTTAAATTATTTTAGAAAAGATCTTATCACATAATTGATAATTATGCAAGAAAATTCAAGAAATCTAACCCTCTTTCCATCACTGAAGCCAGACAAGCGCTCCTAATTGTAACTAACTAATAAAATAAGCGGAAACAATAACAATTCTAATTATTTTCATCGCTTTATTAAGCACTCGCCTCCACGACGTTTGACTGACTTTTAATTAGCAAACTTGTGGCAATTGAAATTTCATTGCAGGCGAGGGGTTGAGTTGGGCCTCGAAATCGCCGGACAGATCAACGGGGCGAAATTTAGGGTATCAGAAGCTTTATTATTGTGTTTATCTTGGCTAAAAATTTCACTTATCAGATCTTCCTTCATTTCGGCCGAATGAAATCCACTGCTGGACACAGGCCTCCCCCAGAGATCACCACTACGACCGATATGGGTGTGTTGTATGCTCATTGGGGGGTCTTGCCATAATCGCCACGCTTGGCAGACGGGTTGGCGATCGCAGTTGAGTTGTTAATGTACTCGAAGGACACTGCTGCCCATCCTCCAGTTAATCCCTTAGTCAGACTTTTGTGACACCCACGGGATGAAATGGGGTGGTGGCATTCTGAGCAGGCACCACACGGCAACTAATCCACCTATCAGATCTACCTATTAGAAACTGTAAGATCGCTCATAAGTACAACCACAAACTTAAGGAAATTAAGTTCTGGAAGAATTCTGCTATATGTACAGTTACAGACCGCGCGCACACACACACACACACAGACACAAACACATGGACACACACACATCAGCCAATAAACGTCCACTGCCTCTGAACTGAACCCACGGCCTCCCAATGAGCGTTCATTGCGCGTATTGCCATATTCACCACCTTTGGCAAGCGGATTGGTAATCGCAGTATGTTGTTATTAGCCTACGGGAAGATGTTGATACCCATCCTCTTGATATCAAACTCAAGCTCAAAACTTTCAACTAGGCCCTAATAGGCTTTTATGAAAAGTCAACAGTTGAGGGACACGATTTGGAAAAGTCGATCTTCCAGCAAGAAAAACAATAGAGACTCTTTAAAAAAGTTCCATTACAATTTTGTTAGTTACATTTTGACACGTCAGGTGTGTGAAAACAAAGTGGACTAGACGTGAAATACATACCTACACACAATAATAAACACATGATTGTTTCTGTAATACTTAATCAGAAATTAAGAGTTATTAACGCACCGGTAACACTGGTACGAGTCAACGAAGTTCGCAGATTTACAAAATGTAGCCTGTACTGTGCTCTTCGAAGCACCGGTGTCCATCCAGGGTGAGCCGCAGGTACTTCATGAAGCGGCCCACCTTGATTTGCGCGACACCAACGCACATCCATGAACTGGGTAGTTTTCTGCTCCGAGGAAATGTGTTGAACCATTCCAGAGGCGATCTCTGCTTTGTGCGACGCTATCGGCAGACCCAGAGCGTAGGTTTCGGCCACGACAATTGCCACCGCTCGGCAAGCCAATTGGTTCCGCATCATAGGCAAAGTTCCAAAAGAAGGGGCCGAGAACCGACCCATGCAAAACCCCGCACGTAATCTCCCTCCGCACTTTGACTTTGACTTTGAGTATAATTACTGACACCTGTAAACGTCAGAAATTAAGTTGCATGGTTTTAATTGGTTGGTCCTATAGAGAAGAGCGAGAACTATGCTTGGTATTTCTCTACGAGATCGAATCAGAAATAAGCAGATCCGCAGAAGAAAAGTACTAAAATTGCTGCCATGCCATAGCTTGAAAGGATTAGTAAGCTGAAGTTGCAGTACAAACTGGCTTAACAAACTGAGCTTGATGCTAGCGGGTGAACTCAATACCTACAGCACTAACTAAATGTTATTTTTTATGAAATCGACATCGCCGATATATGATTTCCTACTGCAATTTGCGTTCAAAGAGTTTCGTTTACTTTTCCATTGTTTGTTATTTTGTCGTTAACTCCATAGTCTTTCCTCACCTTTCAGCTTTGTATAGGCACTTTTTCCAAGATTA
Source organism: Diloba caeruleocephala (assembly GCA_947459985.1). NCBI lineage: Eukaryota > Metazoa > Arthropoda > Insecta > Lepidoptera > Noctuidae > Diloba > Diloba caeruleocephala. The sequence goes on from OX381631.1 coordinate 11,074,619, forward strand.
CAGATATGTTTTCACACATACATAAGAATATATTATAGGTACAATGTATAACAATACCAGGTGTTCTTTCACACCCACTTCACACCTATGTAACAACATAACATTAACTTATAATGAACCAGAATCGGCCACTGTGCTTGTAAATTTTTAATTAACGCCAACACGTAATTATTGCTAATTACCTAGTACATTATGTTGTGAAATAATTATAGTTGGCTTTTGTGATTGTAACGAAAATTCATGGTTTATTTAAGTTGAAATCCAAGCTGAAACATGCTATCTAATTGCCTCGGTTTTGAAATAAACAGAAGATACAATAAAATAATGATTAGATACACTATTTCTTTGTAAGTTGACGGCACCTTTGCCGCAGTTGTTTATAAATTGGAAACCGCGCTACCTGTCGTGGGTTTGATAGCCCATCATACATCGTAAACGTCCACTCGCTACAATAACACTACAACTTTTTTATTTTATCATTGACGTTGTGTTGGTCAGGCTAAAAATAGAACCACCCCACTCTTGCCGTGGGTGTCATAAAAGGCAACTATGGGATTAACCGTAACCGATTAACTTAACTGCGTTCGCCACCTCGGCTGACAAGCACGGTGATTATGGCATAAACCCCCAATGAGCACACAACATTAACCGAGACGTCGCTGTGGCGATTTTTAGGGGAGGCCGATGTCCAATACTAGCCGTTCTTTCGGCTGATATGATGAAGGGATAAACTACAGATGATTCAGGGCCTGGGTGGTTGTGCATGTGAGATTCAAGTTTGTAGGCTGTAACCACGATACAGGAGAATACCTACTTTGGAGCATCTTCTTTACAAGCTTTATATTAACTTGACCTGTATGTATGTTGTTGACAATTAATATTTAATGGTTTTTGTGTATCTTGACATTGTTATCAAATATTGTTATTGACATTTAACTTTATTTAATATTTTATGGTTTTGGTGTATCTTGACATTGTTATCAAATATTGTTGTTGACATTTAACTTTATTTAATATTTTATGGTTTTGGTGTATCTTGACATTGTTATCAAATAATGTTGTTGACATTTGACTTTATAAAATTATACTTTGACTTAATGGTAACTTAATATGTAAAACTATCTATTGAAATTTATTGTATGATATTAATTTAGTTATTTTCTTGTGTAATTTATATTATTATGTTACCTGACGATAAATATTATTTTGTCTGTATATTTTTCACATGCTTTATAGTGAGCAATATAGAAGAACTGATTTTAGTTTATAAGACCATAACATTAAACACTCTAGAGTCTAGAGTTTGAGTTTGATTGATTAATATGTAGCTATGTAGATAACTATTTATGAATGTAGGTAATGGAATAGTGCAATTCAATTTTCACACACTTTTAGCCATCAGCAGATAACAAAACAATAACTTGACGTGACTATGACCTAAAGTTGCTGACATAGCTGAACGGATTAGTAAACTGAAGTGGTAATCGGCGGGGCACATTGCTTGTAGAACTGTTGGCCGTTGGGGCAAAAAGGTTCTTGATTGCGCACCGCAGACATCTTGCGTACCTATTTATGATATTGACTACAGTTTTATGATATACTTTTGTGAGTAATATAGGCACACGTCTAAATAAAATGCCACGGATTTTGTTCATGAGGCCTTATCTAACGATAAATCTTTGATATAATATCGAATATTGACGGCACGGTTGGTGCAGTGGCTGATACAGTCGGCTGCTGCGCTCCGGGTCGAGGGTTCGATTCCCGCACGGAACAAATATTTGTATGATATGCAGGTAGTTGTTCCGGGTCTGGGTGTATTGTGTGTGAAATTCATCTCTGTAAATGCACTCACGACACAGGAGAAACCATAGTGTGGGGCAACGTTTTTAAAAAAATAGAAGGTATCTTACAAACAGATTTTTGTAACCCAGAATATATTGTTCACCTATGATCTTGCATTTCCTGAACCCCTGAACAAGCTGCCAACTATTTTAAAAGGAAATTCCAATTACATTTTAAAGGTCAAAGGAAGGACCTCGCCGAGACCGACCTCCCTAATCTAAACAAGCAATTCCAACCGATCTCTCACGACCGAATCTCAGAACATTAAAAATACATTAAACAGAACATTTTTCCGCTAAAACCGTGGAGTGTGAAAAGCGATTTCCTGAACTATTTTCACGGACATTTCAGATGAATCGGAGAGAAAAAATCCAAAGACATTGACAGCTAATGGTTCGGAATGTAATGTTCTGAAGTAGTGATGGGACGCGGCGATAAAGTGTCGACGATTAAATATCGATACACAGATATCACTTATATTCAAATTTCATACTATCAACAGTCGTTAAATATTTCTAACATTCAGTTACTTGTCAAAATTGTACTATCACTTTTTCTTCCAACTATTATCTATGGGGAGCCTCGCCGGCTCTTGTCCATAGGACTTTTTCCAACTAAGCAATTTAATTGTTTTTGTATTTTGATTTTTCTGAAGAGTCCATTGTGGCTAATAAGATTATTTTTTTGACTTTAGTATTATAATGAATTTCCGTGTGGTGTCCGGATTAAGATTATAGCACCACTCCATCTCCTCCCGTGGATGTCGTAAAAGACGACTAAGGGAATCTAAACCAGAGGGATGGGCAGCAGCGTCCTTTCTGTTAAACGGTAACCATACTGCGCTCACCAACTCGCCTGCCAAGCGTGGTGAGTACTGGCAAATACCCCCCATGAAAATCTATGGGGGAGGCCTTTGTTCAGCAGTGGCCTATAAATGGCCGATATGATGATGATAATAATGAATATGATTTGCGTATTTTTACGAAAATGAGAAAACAAGCTAAAGTTAGCGACATCTGTGCACAAGTCCAAAAGTTGCTTAACTCTTTAGCTTTAACAAATCACATAGTGTCTACAATTTTTGGAAAAAGTGTACAGTATATGTAGTTTTTGTCACTAGCTCACATACCCCCATACTTGCAAAGCATCGTCAGGAGCTATCAGCGCGATAGGCATCTTCACTACGTGGGCGGGGCCGGTAGTGTAAAGCGGACGGAGATCACGTGCGGGTACACAGTTGTTTCGGTGCGTAGCTACACAGGATAGGACATGAGATTACTACACAGTGCTATTGTGGAGATGACCAGGATACCGCTACCGATACTAGAACATTGGATTTCCACGGTCTCCTTATGTGAGAGCCGCATGCTTCAGAAGGAAACCGAAGAGCAGTATTGGGAGAGGACACGCTCGAAGAAGGCAACCACCCCGGCGGCCATCTCCCACACGCCTGAAGATAATAGGGTATCCTGATTTTAGGCGATGGGTTCGCGAGCATTAAAATACTGCGAGGAATCTGCGTGCTCTTATCAAGCGACCCCCGAGGAGATAACGGAGCACACGTGAGCACGAGCTACCGTTGCACAGCACACAGCGAGTTTCAGAGGGATCATTTACAATCACCAAACATGCACCTAGGGAATGGCCTCTTTACAGTCACCTACCCTTTGCTAGAGGAGGTCGCAGCTACAGCCATCCCCTGCGAGATGTGCCTAAAGGCATGAACATCAATAGGTGGAAATGGAGATATTTCTAATTCCTGGAGCCCCTTTCAGTGCCGAAGATGACTGCTGTTGTGGTTTTAGCCGGTACGAGTCCCTTTCCTGGAGCAGAGGCAGTGCTTAATGTATTTGCACACACATCAGCTCTTAAACTGAAGAAAGCCATACGTGGAGGGGTGGTACCTCCGTTCTTTGCCAGGAACACTACTTGCTTACCACAAAATTCATTCAAATGTTAATGAGTGTCGTGTAGTTGAAACAAAAACCTTTTTACGCCACTGGGGTATCGTTTCAGAGTATCAGCTTTCTGTGCGACATGTCGCAGGTTCGATGCCCATACAGAATGCATATTTGTACGATCTACAGATGTTTCAGGTCTGAGTGTTTGTGCATGTAAGATTTATGTCTGTAAACTGTACTGTGTCACGACACAGAAGAAACCCTTGCGTGGGGTATTGGTTGATTCGGATTAAGAATATAGCACCACTTTCTCTCGTGGATGTGGTAAAAGGCGACTAATGGACTAAACCAGAGGGATGGGCAGCAGCATCCCTTCTTAGGAACAGTAGCCATACTGCGCTCACAAACCAGCCTGCCAAGCGTGGTGAGTACTGGCAAATTTTCCCCAATGACAACACAAAATCAACCGCTCTCCAGCGTAACCGAACGTTATGGAAATCTAGGGAATCCTTTGTTGAGGAGTAAATGTCCTCCAGCTGATGATAATGATGCCTAATATAATTCCTTTGTCACCTCATAAGAACCCACGGGAGATGACACGGATTCTCGTAGTGCGACAATTAAAAAATTCACCCCAAAATGTCAAGACAGCTTTAAATAATGAACAGCATACCGACGACTCCCTCGATCTAACTAATCCAATCGCCTAAACTAACAGGGGATGCGATAAGTGACTGCACTATAGTCAATAAGTTAAGAGCAATCTCTAGTTTAAGCGTGAAAACATATGTTAAGGGGTGCTAGTGAGGGGACGTGGTATCGGTAAAATAATTGAATTTTTCTCAAGTTGATTTATTAAAGGATGGTGGGGAAGTGTTCCCTTGCTATCGTTTAGTGTAGTGGTCTGTTAGGAAAGCTTGATCTAAAGAGGACGTGCATGAATATATGCTAAGGATAATTCAAGTATTTATAGAAATTGTTAATATGTTTCTACCTCTATGTATTTCATGTAGTGTCCAGATTAAGAATATAGGACCACGTCATCTCCTCCCGTGGATGTCGTAAGCGACCAAGGGACTTTAAACCGGAGGGATGGGCAGCAGCGTCCCTACTGTGGAATAGTTACCAAAATATGTATTTATATACTCTTTATTGTGCACCCCATAATACATGCCGTGCCGTGTGGTGCCGGCTAAGAATACCACCATTCCGTGGGTGTCGTAAGAGGTGACTATGGGATTAGCCGGAGGATGGGCAACAGCATCCTTCGAGTACATTAACAACTCAATTGCGATCGCCAACCCGCCTGCCAAGCGTGGCGATTATGGCTAAACACCCCAATTAGGAAACAACACAACCATATCGGTCGTTGTGGTGATCTTTGGGGGAGGCCTGTGTCCCTGTATCCAGCAGTGGACATTATTCAGCTAAAATGATGATGATGTACTTTCTTAGTTATTCTAAGATGGCACTGACTTCAGGTAAAGCAAAATATCGTGAGCAAGCCTGGTTCTAAAGGTCTGAAATTGCTAACACGCAGTGAGCAAGCGTGGTGATCCGTGCTCGTTCTTACTCTGTATGAGAAGAGGGCTTTGTCTAGCATAGGACAGGGACAGCCTGCTTTTTTTATTGGTGCCCAGTGGAAATTCTTCATGAACTGCCTTCGCCTCGGGGAAGGGCGAAGGGGTATGTCGGACTCCTACCGACTAAAACCACTGGAGTGGTCGTCTTCGGCACCTAAGAGCCGCCCACTGCTGCCACGCCTACAGGCACATCCCGGAGAGGACAGGGAGGATAGCCTGATATTATTATCCTCGCTTATATAACGTATATTGTTTAATTCCAATAACAGCCCAGCCAAAGTTTTTACTGGAGCTATAACCTATTGGAATTATAACTAATTGACGAGCAGAATATTTCGAAATAACCTTTAAATAATAAAAATATTGCCAATTATTAAAAGTTATTGAGAGTTTAAATGTCATACGACGTAAAAACTGACTGCGTGTGGTCTCAACTGACATTTCTTCCTAAAAATTGTTCAGATCCTGCAGCAATTCAATGTCGAACGTGCCTTATATAGGATCCTTAAAAGTAGTACTTAAACTTTGTTTCAAGAAGACGGTTAATTAAAAAATAAGTCATAACTTCTATTTCTTTTGCAATAATTAATAAGAAAAGATGCAACAAACAATAAAAAAGTATGTTTTAAAGTGGCGCGCAATGACATTTTACAAATAGACACGCCATACACGAACTTTATTGCACTACAGAACAGCGCGCCGGCCGCCATTAGACCGCGTAATAAAAAATATAACAAAATAGTATTTTTTATTTACAATATCGATTTACGTTACGTATTTATTCACTTACGAAATAAAACGTCTTTTTCTCTCACGGTTGCGGTATACTTCGTGCATCATCCATTAACACCGATGGCATTATTTCGTAGTATGTTGCTGAATTACGTTTACGACTGACATCTAGCCGCGACACTGGTCGGTGTGTGACTAAGCGAACTCCGGGCAATTACCTTGCGTTAAAAATAAAAACATCTCATCATCACCCCCTAATGAGCACACACCACAAACGCATACTGGTGGTTGGGGCAATTTTTGGGGGAGGCTTCTCTCCAGCAGTGGACGATTTTTGGGTGAAATTATAGCACATACACACATCTGCCTGTAAACATCCTCTGCTGAACAAGGGCCTACCAATTTGTAATAATTTTACATATACATACATATAAGCGGTCAAAAGAGATATTGTCATAATCACCACGCTTGGCAGGCGAATTGGTGGTCGTAGTATGTTGTTATTAGCACAAGGGAGGATGCTACTGCATTTCCTCCTAATATCAACCCTTAGTCGTCTTTTACGACATCCGTGCGGTGGATAGGAGTTGTCTTACAAAACAAGACAAGCACAGCCTAGTTAAAAAGATAAACATAAAAGATAAAAATATTTTTTATTCATGTAAAACCATAGGCACTTATGTATAGACAAGACTTTAGTTGCCGCGTTCCAAGGTGTAGATTTCCTATGGAGAAGAACAGGCAAGAAACTCCATGGTTACTCTTTTTAAATCATATTGGTACAATGTATTTTTTTCAACTACAATGTTCTCGAAATGATGGTAATATGGTTAAATGATTACATCACAAACCTAGTTATCTATTAGGTACAAACAAATTCAAGCAAAAACTTAGAACATTGCCACAAAAAACAGACTACATCTTATGTTAGCAACTAATTGGCCGTACATGATATAATTAAACATCAAACTAATTACATCGATTAATTACCAACATTTCCAACCGATTAACTCTGATATAATCGACTAAACACACCTCTAATGCATTGGCATAGAGTTGGGTATGCATAAAAGCCGTTTTCTGGTTTATTCGTATTTCAAATGATTGCAGTTCTAATTTCAAAACGCTGCTAATGAGAACGGTCAAGTATAAATTCTGGTGGAATTTGATCAGTGTATTTTTATGGTATTCTCGCTGTAGATATATTTTTTTTATGATCCTGATTGATGCTGAAATTAAATATGTAGACTCATTATTTTCGATAAACCATAAAAGTACATTAAAGAGTATTTGGTATTGGTATGTTTGGTATTAACCTAACATAACCAGCTGACAATAATTGAGACTAATACTGAGAATAAACTTGAAATAATAACTTTTTTTATGTCAAATGTTCATAAATTGGTATCATCAAAATTGGGCTACAGCTTAAATAGATGAAAGGGCACAACATAATCAGCATTACTGTCCCACTGCTGGGCACGGGGCTTTTCTCACATTGAGAAAGGTTAGGCCTTAGTCCACCACGTTCGCCTGGTGTTTGCCGCCGCTCAATTTTTACAAATTTCTACTGGACACCAATAAAAAAACAAGGATTGATAGACTGTCAGCCATTTTTTGTTGTAAACTACCACTACACGAAACGCGTACTGTGCACAACGAGGGTGCGAAAATAATGAACGTATATCTGCTACGACGGCGTAGCTAGCGTAGCTACACACAAGAACACCATCACGCGCGCCGTAGCAACAGTGTAACCACTTCTTTCACAATTCTGTCACAGATTAAATACTATTTAAACACCATTTATATTAATCCCCGCACACAGCAGATTAACTGATCAGAGATCTGAATCGACTTCTAGGACTTGTAGGTTAGCAAGTGAAAAGAATATTCTTTATTGTACACCATTTTAAAAATAACTACTAGGAATATTTTAACAGTAATTGTACAATGGGCGGTCTTATCGCTATTAGCGATTTCTTACAGACAACCTTTGGATAGACAAGAAAAAGATGGAAAAATACAAAAGGGTATCATCGTGGTGTACTTATTATATCGGCCATTTATACGTCCACTGCAGAACAAAGGCCTCCCCCATAGATTTCCACAACTATGTCATCATTTTGGGGGGCACTTGCCAATACTCACCACGCTTGGCAGGCGGGTTGGTGAGCGCAGTATGGCTACCGTTTCACAGAAGGGACGCTGCTGCCCATCCCTCTGGTTTAGTTCCTTAGTCGCCTTTTACGACATCCACGGGAGGAGATGGAGTGGTGCTATATTCTTAATCCGGACACCACACGGAACCATGGTGCGGATCGTGGTGTACTTAGTATATTAATATAATCAAATAGTGTATCTAGACAATTAAATTTAATACAAATAGGTACATATTCCATAAATTACTCAAATAATATGGACATATATACCTACAACCATATAAAATACTTTATACAGTACAATATAAATAATCCATCAGAATATTGGATATTTAAATATATATGATACAAAAAACAGACATAGCCGTGATCTGAAATCCAAATATTTTGGATTGAAAAATATTGATTGATGCAAACTGTGGCACACAACATTTTATCGTTAATTTGTAAAGAAGAAACATTGTACAGTGATATAATAATAATGTATGTGCCATGGCAGTTAACGGTTGCCCGGTCCCACCCAGCCAGCATCTATTCACGAGCCTAACGCATGCATCAGCATCGCTCATCATTTCGGCCGAATGAAGTCCACTGCTGGACACAGGCCTCCCCCAAAGATCATCACAACGATCGATATGGGTCTGTTATGGGCTTATTGGAGGGTTTTGCCATAATCGCCACGCTTGGCAAACGGGTTGGCGATCGCAATTGAGTTGTTAATGTACTCGAAGGACGCTGCTGCTCATCCTCCGGCTAATCCCTTAGTCGACTTTTACGACACCCACGGGAGGAAATGGGGTGGTGGTATTCTGAGCCGGCACCACACGGCAATTGGCAGCATCGCTCAGCTCAGCTATATTGTAGGGAACGCAACGAAGAAGATATCCTCTTTTATAAATAGTAAAAAAATTAAAACTGTCAACGCTTTCGTCTGCTATCAGATTCTCAGTACAAAAGTTCACATAGTCATTGATAAAAGCCGTCTCAAATAATGTCTTTAACATGACTCATACACACAAACTAACAAACATATCTATCCTATTAGCTACGCTAATCGATTACCAGACAATCGAATAGAACTTAATCAATTAATCGATTGTTCACACCAATCAATTGTTGTATGAATATGATGATAACACAAAAAGAAAAATATAGAAGTACAACGTAGATAAGTGTGCTGTAAGAACTGCATGTATTAATTTGTTTTAATCTTATAAATTAAATTCCTAATTCTAATCACAATGAGAACAAATGAGAAGAGGCCTTTGTCCAGCAGTGGAATAGTTACATTATACATTACAGTTACATTACATTAGATTAATACATAAACTAAAACTTAAACTTAAGAACTGCCTCTTGGATCAGGATTGTAATTAGTACTATCCAACCAAAACACTCGAGGCCATTGACCGCCAGCTGTTTATGTATTTTTTTTTTGAAAAATTGACGATAGAGAGAAAGGTAAACAGTTTATTTTTGCGGCAAATAAACTAAATACACAAAGAGGCTATAATTCTACATATTATTATGGCATATCTAATGACGAAACGCTAAAAAACTAACAACTATATGACGCCAAATGCGCGTTCGCGCTGGCAACACTGAACTTATTACAACAACCATGCACTTGACTTTTCGTAAGAGCCTATTAGGGCCTATATGAAATAAAAATTTGAGTTTGAATAGTAATTCTTAAACTTTCGCGAATTGAATTCATGATTTTAAGATAATATCGGGTCTATTCAAGCACAGATTAATATCAAAATAATATTTTAACTATCCTCAACGCTTCGATCAAGTCGCATTGACCGTGATCTACTCGTGACCTGATGTTATCATAAAATCGCGAACCTATAAAAAAAAAGATCTCCGGTTGAGAACCAAATAGAGATTATCTGTGGAAGTTATCAATGCCATTACCTGCGATCATATAATTTACGGTCGTTTGTGAAAATTGTGCGTCGCAGAAGCACAAAACATAGGACGTTGCTCAGATTAATGCTGTGGCATCAATACTAGCCCGCAGCACTGATAGATCAGCAGCAGCCTCAGTGTACTATATTTTTATTGATTATGGTAGATAATCGTGGACTGACTCACCTCCTAAAATGTTATTGGTGATTTAAATAGTCACCCAGTATAGGTATATGAAATTACACACCTGAGCCACTAATTTCGTGTAAATGTAATGTCGTTAATATGTAATGTGTTTTAGAAGTAAACCTTTTGCATCTTGTTTTGCGATGCTTCACATCAAGCGGTGGTTGCACGAGTATATCGTAAATAGTATGTCACTGTTTCAAAAAGGGCCATTCGTCAATATTATTATTACTACGTGACGACTGGCATGACAGTCACGATAAATAATAAGAGATAATTAAATAAACACAAACGACACATTCAGTGACATCTGGTCGGACTGGAAGCTAACGCGAACAGAGAAACAATGAAAGCACAGAAAATAAATTTGCTGTCTGTGGCAGGCTGCGTAATGGCTGCGTCACTATAGGTTATTTAAGTTAAGACTTGCCGGCTCAGAATGCCACCACCCCATCTCCTCCCATGGGTGTCGTAAAAGTCGACTAAGGGATTAGCCGGAGGATGGGCAGCAGCGTCCTTCGAGTACATTAACAACTCAACTGCGATCGCCAACCCGCCTGCCAAGCGTGGCGATTATGGCAAAACCCCCCAATGAGCCCACAACACATCCATATCGGTGGTTATGGTGATCTTTGGGGGAGGCCTGTGTCCAGCAGTGGATTTAATTCGGCCGAAATGATGAAGTTAAGACTTGTTAGTGATTTGTAGTGAAGCAACCAATATTACTTTTACGAATACGAAATCCGTGTGGTAATACTATGTTTGGTTTAAGAATATAGAACCGCTCCATCTCGTTCCGTCGATGTTGTAAAAGGCGACAATGAAACTTTAAGCCAGAATGGGCAACAGCGTCCCTTCTGTGGAACAGTTGCCATACTGTGCTAACAAACCACTAATGGCCGAGTGATTTCGACGACACGGTTGGTGCAGAGGTTGATACAGTCGACTGCTGCGCTCCGGGTCGCGGGTTTGATTCCCGCACGTAACAAGTATTTGTATGATCTGCAGGTAGTTGTTCCGGGTCTGGGTGTATTGTGTGTGGAATTCATGGCTGTAAACGCACCCACGACACAGAAGAAAAAGAAATGTGAAACAATAATACTACTTTTATGAATATGAAATCTGTGTGGTCTCCGGATTAATAATCTAGCAGCACTCCGTCTCCTCCCGTGGATGTCTTAAAAAGTGACTAAGGGAATCTAAGCCAGAGGGATTGGCAGCAGCATACCTCCCGTGGAACAGTTGCCATACTGCGATCAAAATCCCCCCCGCCCCCCTGCCAAGCGTGGTCGGCACTTACAAATTCCCTCCAAAATGACGACACAATATAGTGGAAATCTATAGGAATAGCCCAATTATATTATACCATAGATATGTTACGTCCATATTAAATGGCGCGCAAAATACTGTCTCGCTTGCACAACCATGTCGTGAGAAAGAAGATACAAAAACAACAAGAGTAAAAGAGAATCTAGGCGAACCGAATGCAAGGTGCTACAATTAGGGGAGTTATGTTTCTTACTTTTGGCACGGATGTAACATATCTACTTCTTTTTAATATATAATATCATTGGAATAGCCTTTGTCTAGGAGTGGACGGCCTTTGGCTTGTATAATGATCATGATGTTAATATGATGACGAAAGCGAATATGAATACTGATTCAACGGTTCGGGGAATACGAATACGCTAAATGCAATTTTTTATTTAATATGCAAATATTTGCAAATTCTTTCGCAGTTTATTTTAAACAAACCCATCGATGGCAGTTCAAAATAGCCTTCCTGGTGCCATACTGGATGGTTTGTTAATTGGTTTGAGGATAATACGCGAATAATAAAACATATACATCAGCAAATATATGTTCGCATACATCGATATATGAACTATTATGGTATGTTCCATTTTACACAAACATTTATTACGAACTAGCTGTACCCCGAGGTTTCGTCCGCCGTTTAATTTTAAATAAATCGGATTATTTCTAAATATTTATTATAAAATTAGTATATATATTGGATTTAATTGGTTTAAATTCTTTTCGCGTAATACTAATTCTTTTTCTAAACAATAAGTGGCTTAAGTTACTCCTTACAACATCAGCTACCTGCCAGTGAAAGTCCCGTTAAAATCGGTCCAGTCGTTTCAGAGATTAGCCGGAACAAACAGACAGACAGACAAAACGGTAAAAAAATGTTATTATGTTATAAGTACCGTATATATATATATACTGATATCTGCATTTAGTAACAATCTGTTATTTGTACATTATAAGCACACTCCAATTTTATTTATTAGTATATAGGCATCATGATGTTTAGCGAAGACGAATATTCGGTAATTGGCTGATATTCGACGAACCTATTTATGCGTATTCATACTCATTGCATCACTAGTGATTGAATGAAAGCATCAGAGTAAGTAGTTATTTATATACTCTTTACTTCTTATTGTACACCACATAACACATAAAAGACAAACAATTACAAAGATAAGTATACAATGTGGGGTGTTATCGCAAAAAGCGATCTCAATAAGTATATATCTCTCGGTAAGTATATCCTTATTTTTTTTTTGTAATGGCATGTAAAAGGAAAAGAATACAGTCGATATTTCGCCAAAACTATGGACAATCACTAAAGAATTTATCGACGTTCTGACATCCCTAAACAGCAATTTTTATGTCTCCCCTCTAGAGTTCCGTGTACATATTTATAAGCTGTATTACATCCAATTCAATTATTTAGGAATGTTCATCTGTTTGTTTTGGTATATCTATCTACGGGATGGTATGATGATGGTGATGATGGTGGAACTAAAAGCAACGGCATGCTTGGCACAGTGGCCAAGCTACTGACTTTCTACGCTACGTGTCGCGAGAACGATTCCCGCACGAAGGTACTGGGTTCTGGGTGATTGTGCATGTGAGATTTATGTCTGGAAACTGTACCCATGACAGGAGAAAACATAGTGTAAGAACACATAATGAAATTCTCTCTTGTTCATCGTCAAACGAAATGCGTAAAAGGTTTTCACATCCTGTTAATAAAACCACCCCAATGTTGTGTCCGCCTCCCTTATCTAACGCAACACACCCTTGGGGGTTGTTATCAAATTATTGGGTGTGCTACATTGAATATTGTGGTTAGGGGATGTAGGTAGTGTGGAAAGATTTAGTTAATAATGGAAGTAGCTACTTAGGGTAGGTTTTAGATATCTTAATAATTTGTCCAAGTAAATGGGGATATTTCATCATATCAGCCAAAGGACGTCCACTGCTAAACAAAGGCCTCAACCATAGATTTCCACGGTGGTGTCGTCATTTTGGGGGCAATTTGCCAGAATTCACCACCCTTGGCAGGCGGGTTGGTGAGCGCAGAATAGCTGCTGTTCCACAGAAGGGACGCTGCTGGGATAGCCCTTTGGTTTAGAGTCCCTTAGTCGCCTTCGCCGAGCTGGAGTGGTGCTATAATACTTAATCCAGACACTACACAGAAAAGGATATATAGGGATTGCGTTAATTAAAAACAAGGTGTGGTTTTCATTTTTTTCTTTTTTTTTTAAACGTTGCCCCACACTAGTATTTCTCCTGTGTCGGGGGTGCGTTTACAAACATGAATTCCACATACAATACACCCAGACCCGGAACAACTACCTGCAGATCATACAAATATTTGTTCCGTGCGGGAATCGAACCCACGACCCGGACCGCAGCAGCCGACTGTATCAGCCACTGCACCAACACAAATTAAATTGCTATTCAAGCACTCAAAAAGTTCTGGTTCCTTTCTTTTATTATAAAAACACACACAAATACAGACCATACGCCGCTGCCATAAAATACTGAAAACAGGTGGTTTTTGCCCTCGTATACGAACTTCATTTAATAACTAGCTGGGAGCCGCGGTTTAATATAAAAGAAATTCATCATCATCATCATTTCAGCCGAATGAAGTCCACTGCTGGACACAGGCCTCCCCCAAAGATCACCACAACGACCGATATGGGTGTGTTGTGGGCTCACTGGGGGGTTTTGCCATAATCGCCACGCTTGGCAGACGGGTTGGCGATCGCAGTTGAGTTGTTAATGTACTCGAAGGACGCTGCTGCCCATCCTCCGGCTAATCCCTTAGTCGACTTTTACGACACCCACGGGAGGAGATGGCGTGGTGGTATTCTGAGCCGGATTTAAATTGGATTGGATTATTATAAATTATTATAAATAAATAGTTTAGAGTACTTCGGCACAGACATTTAACATTGAGTATATATATTAGATTTCAGGGGTTTTAATGATTTTGCTCAAAACCCTAATTATTTTTCTAAAATAAAAGTAGCCTAGGTTATTCCTTATAACATCAGCTATCTGCCAGTGACAGTCCCGTAGAAATGGGTCCAGCCTTTCCGAGATTAGCAGGAACAAACAGACAGACAGACAGACCGACAGTCAGACAGAGAAAAGGTAAAAGTTTTTTGTTGTAGGTACCATATATACTTTCATATGCATTTAGTAAAAAGCTGTTATTTTGACATTACAAACAGACTCTTCAATTTTATTTATTTGTATTACCCACCGATTAATTAAAAACAAATCGGATTATTTAAAAATTGTGTGCAATGTGTATCTTCGGCAATAGATAATATTTTAGTCATATTTCTGTGTGCTTTTTATAGTAGTATACTTGTTTTCTTGATTTAGGCACGCACAGTTCGGCTTTTCTCGGTAATGCTCGGTTCTTGTCGGCCGCCGCCTTCGCCTCTGAACCACCGCGTCACATCGCCCACCCGCGCTATCACTTCGTTTTCACTTAGCGTTATTTCAGACGTTTATCTTTTTGCTCGTCTCCAAAGGGTCTTAGCGTAATGTTAAATAGCCTATAACCTTCTTCTAGAATTGGGCTATCAAATGCAAAAGAATAGTTCAAATCCGATTAATAGTTTCAGAGATTAGCGCGTTCAAACAAACAAACTCTTCAGTTTAATTGAAGTGAAAGTTCTTTTGGGACGTTTGAATTGGATTTTATGAAACGAAAATGTGTAACAAAAGAGAGACAACCATAAATGTATTTATAGTGTTTAGGCTGTGAGAGAATGAGATAAAACACGTTTCTACATAGTTTCCCTATTCCCTATTGTCGATCGATCGCTCTCTATCTCTCTCTCTGTTTAATACCTCCATAGAGTATTCATCTCATTCTCTTACAGATTTACCAAAATACGTATAGGTATCTAGTTTGATCGTAAGAGGACCTGGAATCATCCTCTTCGTTGCCGAAGATGTCCGCTTCGGTGGTTTTATCCGATAGGAGTATATGTATCCTCCCCGGGGCGGATGTAGAATTTCCACTGGAGACTAATAAAAATAAAGGTGGCGTCACCTATCGGATCCTTCTTTTCATTGGTCCCCGGTGGAAATTCATCCTTCGCCCCAGGGAAGAGCGAAGGAGTATGCTCCGGAGTATGCTCGTACCGGCTAAAACCACTGAAGCGGTCATCTTCGGCACCTAAGGGACGCTGCTCCAGGTCATCGTAAGATCACACTACAAGGTGACGCCACCTACAGGAAAGGGCAGAACAACGATTGTCAAGCCGGCACAGCCCACATATAAAATTGGACTCCACTATCGACGATAAATAAATTTGTTGCTTGCCATAACTTGGCCGTTTACGGCAGTGACAATATTATAAAGTTGTGAAAATTTTTCAGTCGTAATTCTAGTAATAAATGAATCTGACTCACCGGAACTAGGTCGATCACTGTACCTGGTACAGTACACCCACGCCGGCCAGACCATCGCGCCATCAGCCATAGTGGTACCTGCAGAGGACCAAGCGTAAGATAATTTTATTTAAGTAATTCGGGAATCATAGGTTTTTGGCCAAAGACTGCTAAACCTCAGGATTTTTTAGAACGTCCCACATTAGCATTTCTCCTCTGTCGTGTGTACAGTTGGAAGCTGCAGAGGACCAAGTGTATTGTAGTATATATATGTAATTCGGGAATCAGGTTTCTTGGCCAAAAACTGCTAAAACCTCTTTTTGTCCTTCGAGTACATTAACAACTCAATTGCGGTCGCCAACCCGTCTGCCAAGCTTGGCGATTATGACAAAACCCCCCAATGAACCCACAACACATCCATATCGCTCGTTGTGGTGTACTTTGGGGGAGGCCTGTGTCCAGCAGTGGACTTCATTCGGCCGAAATGATGAAGTAATTCGGGAATCAGGTTTCTTTTCCAAAGACTGCTAAAACCTCGGTTATTTTTTAGAATTCCACACATTAGGATTTCTCCTGTCTCATGGGTACAGTTTACAGATAAACACCCAAGCCCCAAACAGCTATCTATAGATCATACAAATATTTGATCGATACAGGTATCGAACTCGTGACATGTAGCGCAGAAAGCTAATTAATTAGCCACTGCGCCAGCCGTTCCGTCTTAGTAGTAGAATAACACCTAATAGAAGAATAGTCAGCACACACAAAACTGTTACTTTAGTGTAACTGTACTGTTAGTAATTCCTTGGATTACTAAGCTGAAGTGGCAATGGCACATAGCTCGTAGAACTGATGGCCGTTGGAACAGAGGTTCTCGAGTGGAGACCGTGCATTGGAAAACTCAGCGTGTGACGGCGACAACGAGATGGACGGATGACCTGGTGAAGGTCACTGGGAGCGCTTACATGCGAGCTACATGTAAATGGTCACTGCGGAAATCTATGGGGGAGGCCTTTGTTCAGCGGTCAAGTTGAAATTTTGGCTATATATATTATATGGTGATAATTATCCACTTACCAGTAGCCGAACTCTGACTACTCCCGCTATCTTCTCCTTTAGACAGGTCGATGGCGCCACTCTTCTCTCCCGGCTTCACTTCAGGAACTCTCGCCTCTTCAGGCTTAGAAGGAGATGTCTCTTTCACTGGAGACATCTTAGCCTCAACCCTCGTCTTCATCTTCCTCTTGTTCAGAGGATCTGTAATTCTCCTCCCGAAATCAGCCTTAAGGATATTGTCTATACTGAACTTTAGACAATTTTGGTTAATGTAGTCTCTTCCTGATTCGTTTTCTGGAGACTTTGGAGACGCGTAGTTCATTCTTCTATTCTCGTCTGTTCTTCTAAGTTCTAGGTTCTGACTTTTCATTCTCAAACCAAAATTTAAGCCAAACGGTTGAGGGTTTAAGTTCAAATTGTTTTGAGGCACAGGCATTCGACTCTGAAGGCCAGATTTTAAGTCTACCTGGTTTATTAAAGGATTTTGAAATAGTAAAGGCTGGTTTAGGAACATTAGGGGGTTTGGAGTGATTGGGCTTGGCCGAAGAAGAAGAGGCTGGTTCATACTGATATTTTGGTTCAACTGTGATATTGCGTTTAAGTGCGTTTGTATGTGTTTAAAGGATGTTAAGTTTTGGGATGATTCAGGCCCTTTATGCTCGAAGGTTGGCAATGCTTCATTGCCAACTGATAGGACTGTGTCATCACTGCAGCAAGAATTATCATCTATGCTAATTTCTGCCCTAGATTCGTTCGTCCGATCATCGTCATCATCAATAATATCGGAATTTCGAGAGTTCTCATTCGCCTCTCGTAATTCTACGTAACTCGGCGTGTTTTGTAGCAACTTGTCAGTTGAAAACACGTTTTCAGGACTATGGCTGTCTCTTTCTTTCTTTAAGACATTGTGTATAGCAAAAGAAGACGACAGCATAGGTCTCTCTTCGACTTTTTCCTCGTCATGATATTCGGGGCTCGTGGTGTCTCTAGTGTTTGGAGAATAGGGTTCGTCATCGCTGTGATCTTGTATTTTAATTCTAGAATCTTGAAGGTGGGCTGAAGATACAGCAGCCATCTTGTTTTGGGGAATTTACGCCATCTGTTGGAGAAAAATACTAAAATTAGAACTTATAAGAAAATGTTTTATATCTGTCTCGAGAGCTTTAGTACTTCCCTACCTCTACGGTCAGACACGGATTTTCCTATATGCAGATTTATTTTCTGTTACAACTTTAAGGTATCCGTTATGTTGCGAAACTAGGAGAGGAGATTTATTTATGGTAAGACTTATAGTTAACATAGTAATGTCTTAGGTTTTTGCGATTATTACTCATTATAATAAAACACTTTTAAACTGATTATATCGCGTATATTATAGATTTTTGTTTTTCCTGACGTTTCGAACACTTTGCTGGGTTCTTGGTCGCAGGATGACTAAGGTTTGTCACCTTGGTTGTCTGCAGTGTGTGAACATGACTTAGGTTAACCGAGCCATTATCTTCGTTTTGATCAAACTCAAGTCCTCGCGAAAGAGATCCGATATGTGCCTAGAATGTTTCTGTCTGCGTGCTCACAGCGAGTGACCCCCGGGAAGACGGCAGTGCTCACGTGGTCACGTGCCGACGTGTGCGCAGCACAGCGCAAAGCGAGGCTAGGGGGATCCTTTACAATCCTCCCCAAGAAGTGCCTGGGGGGGTGACCTTGTTACTGTCACCTTCCCTCCGCTAGAGGGGGTGACCGCTTTACAGTCATCCCCCCCGTGATGTGCCTAAAGCCGTGGCACCAATGGCCCTTCGCCCTTCCCCGGGGCTAAGGAAGTTCCACTTGGTCATCAATAAAAAAAGGCGGAGGCCGTTGTTGCCATATTGTTTTCACTTTTGCATTGCAATGGACCTTATTGTTTAGTTTTCATGTCATAAAATAGCCTTACACCACCGGGGACAATCCGTGACTTCATTTTATTGTGTAGCTATGGAGAGTCCCCCCGGTTTGCCCTATTACATTTTAGATTAAAATTCTCTAAAAGGCCTCTGCGTGTTGGACCCGTGTCCCCGCGTAATCCTATTAAAAGACCGGGATCCCGCTTACAGAGATATAAACCCGTAAAGAGAGTCTTATCTGAAAGTACGGTTACGTGAGCTTGCTTCAAGTTTGTTTTATTTAAAGGGGTAATATAGAATGAGATACTGAAAAAGCTGTGTGGTGCCGGCTACGAATAGCACCAACCCATCTCATCCCTTGGGTGTCGTAAAAGGTTTATTATGGGATAAGCTGGAGCCCTACGAGTACATTAACAACTAAACTGCGATCGCCAACCCGCCTGCCAAGCGTGGCAATTATGGCAAAACCCCCCAATGAGCACACAATACACCCATATCGGTCGTTGTAGTGATCTTTGGGGGAGGCCTGTGTCCAGCAGTGGACTTTATTTGGCCGAAATGATAAGTGAAAAAGCTTCCTTTTTCAGTATTTTTACTAAGCACATAACAGACGGGAGTTCGCAGTATGAAGATTCGTTTAGATACGATAGTTAAAATGATAGCAATCATTCTATGCAGATCCGTGTAGTGTTCGGATTTAGAATATAACACCACTATCCTTATCTTCTCCCGTGGATATCGTAAAAGGCAGAGTCCCTTACTTCAAACCAGAGGGATGGGCAGCAGCGTTCTTTCTACGGAACAACAGCCATTCTGCGTTCACCTACCAGTATCTGGTCACTCATCCATGGACTGTCCGCGCCAGTGTTGCAGTGGGTGCAGCTGGCTATGCGTGCCTCAACTTTAACAACAAGGAGAATGATCTTGGTTTTAAACATTAGATAGAATATTTCCGTTCATATTATATACTAGCTGGGCCCCGCGGTTTCATAAATAATTTAGAGTACTTCAGCATAGACACTTGACATAGAGTATAGGTATATAATGAATTTCATAGGTGTTTTTATGCGCGGAACCCTAATTCTTTTCTAAAATAAAATTAGCCTCAGTTATTCCTTATAACATCAGCTATGCAGTGAAACTGTCGTAGAAATCGGTCCAGCTATTGCGGAGATTAGCGGGAACAAACAGACAGACAGACAGACCGGCAGAAAGACAAAAAAAAGTTGTAGGTACCGTATATACTTTCATATGTATTTAGTAAAAAAGCTATTATTTTGACATTACAAACGGGCAGTTCATTTTTTTATTTGTATATATATCTCATCTTGATGGCTGCACCATAGTTTAAGTTTTCGTAAAAACATTATAAGGATTCAAACGTATGCATTGTTAACTTTGGAATGTTATGATGAATGACGGCCGAGTACTGAAACGCTAGTTAATGTTAAATCCCGTTTTAACTATTGCAGAAACCTGTTTTCGGTACAAAATCAGGCGACGCAATTAGTTAAACCGGGACTTTATATTAACTGGCGTTTCAGTATTCGGCCGTGAGTTACTTAAATCCGGAGAGTCAGTTATAAGTAAGTAATCAGTCCAGTTGCGGAGAACCGCTGGTAGCCAATCACCAGTGTCGATCAGTAGGTACACCAGTACAAGTACAGTGTAGAGGTTTACGCAAATAATGATAAAACGTTAACCGCACTGTGACGGGAGGAAACCGACGGACATAAAACTAGTTAAAGATGATATGATCTGTAAGATGCTCTGTACAAAAAATCTTTAGTTTTATTGTTTCTAATTATCGGAACAGAAAGAAAGAAAGATTCGACACTGACACTAAAACATCAAATTCAATCATTTATTCAGTAATTAGGTCCTAACAGACACTTTTACACGTCATATTGAAACAACGGAGGGCAATTTCACTACATGACAACCTCTGAGAAGAAATGCCAAAAGAAACTCAGGGCTAGGTCTTCTTTATCTTTTTTTTTAATACTTTGTTTTACAAAATATTTAAAACAATTGTTAAACAATAATATATAAAAACAATTGCAGCTATACAATACAAACAATGCAGATAAAATTCCGTTTCCAGGGAAGCCGCGTGTGCAGATAATAGATAAAAAATTATAAAAATTAACGCCACACGTCCCTATCGTCAACATAGTCTTTGATTTTATAATAGGCTTTTTTTATGAGAATTGCTTTAAAGTGCGTTTTCAACTTCCCATCAGTAAGATCTGTAATTCGTTTTGGTAACTTATTATAGAATCGGACACAATTCCCTAAGAAAGACTTATTTGTCTTGGTTAACCTATATAAAGGTACCACTATTTTATGTCTGTCTCTAGTATGTTTGTCATGATAGTCGCTTTTTAATTTAAATGAATCAAGATTTTTACGCGCGTACATTATATTCACGAAGATATAAAGTGACGGCAGAGTGAGTATGTTGATTTCTTTATAACACTCTCTAAGCGATTCGCGAGGACCCAGACAGCGCGGACATCACACACCAACCTGCTCTCTAATCTGTCATTCTGTAGAACTTGAGAAAGAAATTATTTATGCCAGCTTCGTCGCCAATTAAGTATAGCGACATAACTGGCTAGCGGTGGGTTGCTTAAGTGATTTATTTCATACATGGCGATATGCATTGCGAAATATTAAAAAAAAAACTCTCTATGAGTAGTTTTAGTCCTAGTAGGTTTTTGGTGTTTATATCGACGGCACGGTTGCAGAGTGGTTATGCAACTGGCTTTTATACGATACGTGTCGCGGGTTCGATTGAGCACGCAAAAAATATTTGTGTGATCTACAGATAGTTGTTAATTTATATCTAAACTGTGCCCTACGACACAGGAGAAAACCTAGGGTTGGAAATCATTTAAAAAATAAATTAATGAAATCCTTATTAGTACTTTCTTAATAGTTAACGTTCTCTACATCTGGGTGTTGTAAAAGATAACTCAGTGTGGAATGGAAGAGAATGGGTAGCAACATCCTCCCGTATGCTAATAACAACAAACTGCTATCACCAATCTGCCTGCCGACCGTGGTAATTATAATTATACCAATATCACCCCTATGACCACTCATTGTAGTTATCATTTGAAGGCCCAGTTCAGCAGTGGATATTTATGTATAATCGTCAATAGCAGATATCCAAATTTGTCTACCTTTTACTTCATTTTCATCCCAGTGTAAGGTAGAAAGAAGAAGCGGTGCCTCAAACTCCAGTAACACTTCTGTCTGTCACGTAATTATATTTTCTATTTTTCCATAAAACTTGTTAATGTCGCTGATCTTGCTTGGCATGGGTGGTGGCCGCACCATTTTCCCATTTTCGTTAACAACTCCCATACTGGTCCATACAACACTGACTCCGTACGGTAGCCACCGGTTTTCTGTCGGTAAAATATTCGTTTATCATTGAACACGCGTTGAGTTTATTATTCTTCATACGTTTACTAATTGTTTTGCTATGTCTTTATGTTTCGTTTCGTTACAACTCGATACCAAATAATAGTGACTGAGATTAGTAGAAGCCTTTTTAAATTAATGTGACTATTCATTACTTGTCTATGTCCGTTGTCGAATACTGCTATTAATGGCAAGAATTCAAACATTTATGATTGATCATTATATTATATTCTTATTATACCTAATTCCTATTTTATGCAAAAGCTACCATAAATTTCCACAATTGTGTCGTCATTTTGAGAGGAATTTGCCGGTACCCACCACGCTTGGCAGGCGGATTGGTTAGCGCAGTATGGCTACTATTTAGTATCCCTGGTTTAGAGTCCCTTAGTCACCTTCTATGACATCCATGAGAGGAGATGGAGTGGTGCTATATTCTTAATCCGGGCACCACATGGACTTTGTCATACTAGAAACAGAAATTTGTCATTACTTTATGCAGCTTGAAATCGAGCTAGTACTGTCTATCTCTATCATGGCAAACCACCAAAATTATAAAAGTTACTCAGGTCATGCATAAATCTTCTTCCTGATAGTCCAAGCAAATCATCCAATGGGGTTAAAGCTTCAGAATATTGCTGTTTTGACAGTAACAAAATTGTAGAGCTAGGTCAAAGATTTAGACCATGCATGAGGGATAGTCTTAGGCTGCCTATATTGAACACTGCTATAGTAGCAAGGGGCCTCGGGGGTCGCAGGTGCCCAGAACGTGGTCTGAGCGCGCTCATTCCATGTGATTCCCGGAAAGACAGCGGAATGCTTCTTTCAGGGGGATGCCTAACCAATCCACCCGATAGTGCCTATTTACAGTAGCCTTCCCTCCTCCAGAAGGGGGCGACCGCTTTGCCGCGTCACCCTTTCTAAGATATGCATATTGTTCAGGCTCCAGTGGGTGTCTCCAGAGGGTTCGTTCTTGAGATACCGGAGCACCCCTTTGGTGCCAAAGTTGACCGCCAAGTCGTTTAGCGAATAATAGTCCGCTCCGCTCTCTCCGGGACAGAGTACAGGAAGATTGGTGGTGGGGAACAAAGCTGCTTAAATTCAAAGTATCATATCAATCCTAACGAACGCATAGGAATACAGCCTTTACATACAATAGCATGTCATCATGATGTATTGACACAGACATCAAATTCAAAGCCATTTTAAAGGCAACAAAACTCTAATTTGGACACATTATAATTCGTTTCTTAGATGTAGAGTATATAAAATATACATATATAAAATTCCGCGTGGTTTCTAGCAGAGAATAGACTACCTCCTTCAACCCAAGGGTTTCGCAAAATCGCTAATGGATCAAAACGATGATCAGCAGCATCCTCCTGTGTGCTAATAACAACATACTGCGACCACCAATCCGCCAGCCAGGCGTGGTGATTATGGCAAAATTCCCTATGACCGCTCATAATATTGATTATTGGGATGCCCATGTTTAGCAGGGGAGGCTTAAGAGCTGATGTGTGCATATAAAACAATATGTATAATATTTGTTGTATTAATTTATTAAACCTTTATTGTACACCAATCGAATACAAAAACAGCAGTGCTTAAAAGTATATTTTAGAGTACAATGGGCGGCCTTATCGCACTCGGCGATTTCTTCCATGCAACCTTAGGATGGAGAAACACTTAACTGGATAATATATGCAGCAGGTCGACGGTGCACACAGATACATAATGAAATAACTAAATAACGTATACTAAATATATAAAATAGTAAACTCTAAGCAAAAATAATTACAGTGACAAGTCATGTTCCTCACTAGTCTTTTGAACACTGATATCGACTTAGCTCGTCTTATTAAAACTAGATTACGTACTTTTTTATAACTCGAAAGAGTTACTGATTAGTATGTCATTGAAACTAATTGATATTATCAAAAGGTTAACATAATATTGTCTCATACAAAACAGCCACATCAAAATAATTAAGTAACTCAATGTATTTAAACTTAATATAAAACATCTTAACTACTGAAAACAACCGACTTAATTACTTCTAATTCAAATACCAAAACCCAAAGCCAGGCTGGAAAATCCTCTATTTAAACAGAACTAATTACTTCTCACTAAAAATAATCCTTCACGAAAATCGCAAGTCGAGCCACTTTCCCACCTCCACGTCTGAGGACCACACACGTCGAACGTACGCGCACCAACCCGATATTTCGTTTAATCCGACCACAAACTTACACACACCATCCGTTAAAAGTCTTTTATGCAAGCTCGATGTACATTATGCAGTTGCAGAACCGCAAACATAATTTTGTCGAACCGCGAGACGAGACCACGATATGTTGCAACTTAAATTAAATGAGAATCAACCTTATTTTCAGACTGTTAGAGTTTATAAGAACTGCCAAGTTATTTTTGCAAGTGATTATGTGCTTTAAGTGAAGCGAATTGTGTAGTTTTTTATTTCAATATCACGATTTCGCAATTTTGAAGGTGTTAGTTGTGTCGTTGTCTAAACCACAACTTGGCTGCTTACTCGCAAACTATGAGTTACAACTTATCATATGAAGAGCCTGAGATCGACTTTTTTACTTCCCTCCGCTAGAGGGGGAGACCGCTTTACAGTCATCCCCTCCGAGATGTGCCTAAGGGCGCGGCTGGTGCCACCGAGCCACCCATTGGAATGGGCGGCTCTAGTGTCATCGTACGAGGATCTGGTGCTGTCCTTCGGTGCTGAAGATGACCGCTCCAGTGGTTTTAGCCGGTAGGAGGAAGTTCATAGGGGGACCCTTTACAATCCTCCCCGAGAAGTGCCTGGAGGGGCGACCTTTTTACAGTCGCCTTCCCTCCGCTAGAGGGGGTGACCGCTGTACACTCATCCCCTCCGTGATGTGCCTAAAGGCGTGGCAGCAATGGGCGGCTATAGTGTGATCTTACGAGGACCTGGAGCCCCCCTTCGGTGCCGAAGATGACCGCTTCCCCGGGGCGAAGGAAGTTCCATGTAGAATTTACACTGGACATGAATAAAAAAAAAGGGTGAAAGTTCATGATGAATTACTACTGGAATAAAAATACTGCACTCGTGAAGGATTTGATTTTTGTCAAACAAGCTATGCAAGAGCGTTCGTACGTAATAACTGCAACTATAGACATCACCGATGTACTAATTACTGATCCATTTCTCACCCAAGGCTTAAGGAATGCCGTTTGTTCCGGTAATTTCCCTGGATGTTCCTACCCTTCATCACGAGTAACCGCGAATTGTGGAAATCTACTACGCTAGAATTATTTGTTCTATGTTATGTTGGTACGAGCATAAAGGTTGTTGGGGTGTTTTGCCCCAACGGCTATCAGTTCTACGAGCAATGTGCCCCGTCCATTGCCATTTCAGTTTACTAATCCTTTCAGCTACGTCGACAACTTTAGTTCTTCTACGGATCTCCTCATTTCTGATTCGATCTCGTAGAGAAATTCCAAGCATAACTCTCTCCATAGCTCGTTGAGTGAACTTGAGCTATCTTATGAGGCCCATTGTGAGTGAACACGTCTCTGTTCCATATGTCATCACTGGTGACGCACACTGGTTAAAGACTTTTGTCTTGAGGCTATCAATATTACGTTAAATTTATTATTTTCCAAATCGATGCACTTCCTAATAAATTCTAGTTCCTAGGTCAGCTTTTCCAACACGCAGCAGAAGATGGTATTGATTTTTAAAAATTCCCACCGTATTTATGTAACCGTGCCAATCACTATGGTAGACAAGTTAAGCAAGATTGATAGACATTAATCTTTACTAGTATCGCCTGTGGTCGAAATACGACCATTATTTTGTTATATGTATAATTACTTAATTGGAATTTATTTCCTTGAAAATAATTAATTCTTACCTTGACAACAATTTTTGAAACATCAGTGACTCAATGGTAATTCAATAGGAAAGAAATTGAAACTAACATTATTTGATTGCACAACTTTTGAATTTCTTTCTCTACTTTCTTTTCTGTCTTCCCGTCCCCTTCCTTCACTTTATTTCCCATCCCTTCTCTTCCCTTTTCTAAAACGTCTATCCGTTCGTCCGACCCTGCTTTTATAATTAATAATAATAAAGGTATTGAAAGTTTCGATATTCACTTAGGTATCAATATATAGATGGAATTCAAATAATTTGGAATCTCAAAATCGAAATCGTATCTTAAAGTCTAATGAAACTTTCTATTGTCAACGGTTATGCAAAATAGATTTCTGGAAAGAATCAACTAAGCTTTTAATTTTATAAGTTTCGGTGGGTGGTACCCGTGTCATCATAATCAGTCTATTACCATCCCACTGCTGGGCACGGACCTTTTTCTCGCGATGGGAGTTCTCCTCAGTCTACCACGCTGGCCTAGTGCGGGTAGGCGGACTACACACACCATTGAGAACATTTTGGAGCTCTCTCATGTCTTGCAGGTTTCCTCACGATGTTTTCCTTCGCCGTCAACGCTAGTGATAATAAAATTGTGATCCGCACATGAATCCGAAAAGGCTGAGGTGTGGGCCGGGTTCTTACTCACACCCTCTTGTATGGAAGGCAAGCGTTCAACCACTAGGGTATCACTGCTTCCGTGTAACTGAGGGATAATCATTTTTGGTATTTTGGATACATGAGGTAATATCGCTTTGGGTGTTACGACACCGTTGAAGATATATATGTGTGTATGCTTATTTAAAGAAAAATCTTCATCATAACAGCCAAAGGACGTCCACTGCTGATCAAAGGCCACCCTAGAAACGAACGGCGGGCTGATTAGCTAAAAACAGCAACAGCAGACGCGATACCGGTGGCAAAGCGTCAAAAAAATTGATATTACGTAAGGCATTCGCCCGCCTGTCGCTACTTGTGGAGGATGCATAGTTACTAGCGCCAGTAGTGATAAAGTAGCCACCAGTGGAACTAAAAAGTATGAACGTTTTTAGTTCATTGATTGTGCGACAGAGGCGCTCATAGCCAGTTGCACTCACTGATCGGTAAACGATTGGCGAGGTCAAGCAACGCTTGGCGTGGTCAGTTTCTGGATGGGTGACCGCATAGTGGTATTTCAACTGAGCGTCTCCGTGCTTCGGACGGCACGTTAAATCGTCGGTTCCGGTTGTTGTCATTAGACAGCAGTCGTTAAGCCAAGTCGGAGACCTTTAGGCGGTTGAACAACTCTGACACAAGGGTGGCCACTAACCATACGAAATATATATATATATATATATATATATAGAGGTGCGTCAGAGATCTTCGCCTGTTTAGTCGCTATCGGCAAATAGGTCATACCAAATTGGCGTTTGACAGCGGCGTTGGAGCAATTTACGCCTGTTACAAATCGTCTGCGACTTAGATAATCAGCCCGCGGTTACATGCCACCCGCATCCATCGCCTCCCAGCTACCCTTACCAGGTTGTCTGTCCATCTGGTTGGAGGTCGTCCCACGCTGCGTTTCCCGGTATGCGATCTCCACGTGTACCTTTGTACCCTAACGGCCATCAGTTCCACGAGCTATGTGCACAGCCCATTAGCACTTCAGCTTCCAGCTTACTGATCCTTTCAGCTATGTCTGCAACCTTAGGATTGGATTTCCTCTTTTCTGATTCGACCTCGTAGAATAATATCAAACATAGCTCCCTCCATAGCTCGTGGCCTTATGAGGCCAACATAGTAAAAACTTAAGTAAAATTATTTATGAGCCGCCTTAAGAACACACCTTCCGTCGTACACCAATTTTTATTGGTCCCCAGTGGATATTCGTCATGAACTTCCTCCGCCCCGGGAAAGGGCAAAAGGGTTTCTCTCCGACTCCTCATCATTTCGGCCGAATGAAGTCCACTGCTGGACACAGGCCTCCCCCAAAGATCACCACAACCACCGATATGGATGTGTTGTGGGATCATTGGGCGGTTTTGACATAATCGCCACGCTTGGCAGGCGGGTTGGCGATCGCAGTTGAGTTGTTAATGTACTCGAAGAACGCTGCTGCCCATCCTCCAGCAAATCCCTTAGTCGACTTTTACGACACCCATAGGAGGAGATGGGGTGGTGGAATTCTGAGCCGGCACCACACGGCAAAAAACCACCGGAGTGGTCATCTTCGGCACCGACGGCTCCAGGTCCTTGCAAGATCACACTAGAGCCGCCCATTGGTGCCACACCTTTAGGCACATCTTAGAAGGGATCACTGTAAAGCGGTCACCCTCTCTAACGGAGAGGAGCAACTATAATAAGGCCCAGGCACTTCTCGGGGAGGATTTCAAAGAATATCCTCCATGTCTCGCTGAGCACAGTGCTGCGCACACGGCGGTGCATGACCAGTCCAGACTGCAGTCTCCTTCTGGAGCATGACGTTCTCGGAGAAGTAGACCACTGCACTCCAACTTAACCCATCAATCTAACCTTTTTTTTATCGGTCTTCAGTGGAAATTCTTCGTGCGCTTCCTTCGGCCCGGGATAGGGCAAAGGGGTATACCGATCCCTACCGGCTACTGGGCACTGGAGTGGTCATCTTCAGCACCGAAGGTCTTTAAGAGTAGTTAAGCACTCTGGCAGTGGTGTAGTATCTGTATACGCTAGGATCAACAAGAATTAATTCCAAACAGTGCACCCACATACTTAAAATTCTGATGAGATCTTTCTGTAATGGAAAACGAACATTAGAATGAGTTGACCATAATATTTTATCACGCCAAATACATTTCAATGTGTTACTTTACAACACCTCGAGTCTTCGAAAAGGGCACTAACGGTTATAGCCATATTAACTCCATTTGACGTTTAAATTGGCGGGAAATGCAAACGTCAATGTTGTGACAGTTAACTTTTTTCTTTTGCAATGCGGCCGCGTTCCGTTCAGTGTGCTAATGTTCAGTGGAAACATTAAGACGCTGCGTAAAAGGAATGCACATAATATAGCCTGTGCGCTCAGTTGATTGCTATCAAACATGGCTCGTTTTATTACTGTTAATTTCAATATTATAATTTCTTATGGGTAGAAAAGAAAAATGTATCAGCTGGTTCTCCATAAGGTGTTGCAAAAAAGGCAATTTTTTATCCCGATGGTAGCAATATGTCAATGTTTATCAAGCTTCGTAATCACTTACGCATTACGTTTGCATACGGCGGTTAATAGCAACACACCTCGTTCACTTGAATTGACAACTGAGTGTAAATGATGATGTCTTTCAAGCTAAACTATTTATCTATTAGCGACTGAACATAGAGATAAGTATAACTAACCTTGCCCACGACTTTGTTAACGTAAATGACAAACTTATGTGACCTTTGTCATATCACTCTAGACCGCGGTACATAGAATTTTAACGAACCTGTTAATATAAGTAAAGACAAAACCAATGACATTTTACAAATAGAAACCGCCATACACAAACATTATTGCACTACAATACGCCGCGCCGGCCGCCATTAGACCGCGTAATGAAAAATAAAACAAAATACAATTTTTATTTACATTATCGATTTACGTTACGTATTTATTTATTTATGAAATAGAACTCTCACAGTTGCAGTACACTTCATGCATCTTCTATAAACACAGGATGGCGTTATTTTTGCGCAATATGTTGTTGAATTGCGCTTACGTCGGGCCGGGACACTGGTCGGTGCGTGATTGAGTGGACTCTGGGCAATTGCCTTGCTTTCGTGTGACCATCGTAGAGCGTGGACAACTGACGGTTGATTTATAAGTGTACATATGCACATCTACACTTATAAAACAACATCTTAGGGTACAACGCACTGCTTGTCTCTTTACATTACATATGTGTTTATCTATTAATTATTCTGAATTGCGATGAATGAGGATATAATTCTTGTTAGAATTGATAACTTTTTTATATAGGACATATTATATATGTCGTTTTTGACATGTGACAATATGTCATTGTTTACAGCTTGATGGCCGTATTGCCTTTATTTTAATATAATTTAGCATCTTCTACATTTTGTAAATGTGAGAACTTCGTTAACTCGTAACGCACAGGGCATTAATAATTATCAATTTCTGATTGTGTATTACAGACGCAATAGTGTGTTTATTATTGTGTATATGTATTTCACGTATAGTCCACTTTGTTTCCACATAGATTTTTTAAAAGAGTGTCTATGGAGTTTCTTACCGGCTTCATCTCCATAAGATCAACTTTTCCGAACCGTGCACCTTAACTTTCGACTTTTCTTAAGTGCCTATTATATATGAAATAAAAACTTTGACTTGACTTGACTTGACATATAATTTGACTTCTCATGTATTAGATGATCCATGTTCAGCAATGAACGATAACAGTGATGAACGATGAACGTTTATGGTGGTAGGCCTCTTATTGGAAAAGACCGGCTAGGTGGGTGCTGCCCAATGTCGGAGGACTGACAGAAGCTCGTCGCCTCTACGGGGTAGTCGTGCCGTCCGTGGCCCTCTACAGGGCGCATGTATGGTCACCTCGACGGTTAGGAGTACAGCGTTGCAGAGCCAAACTTCACGGCCTGCAGCGTAGAGTGGCTTTACAATCACACGAGTGTACTGAACGGTATCTTATGAAGCGGCAACCTGCCTGGCGCGCTTTCTGTCTATGGACATCCTGGCGAAGACGATTGCATGGGTCTACGATCAGACACGCTGCCTCTGCCAGAGTGGCGAAAGTGCGGGGGTGTTCTACAGGCTAAGACGGCTGGCTAGGCGGCGCGCACTTGAGAAGTGGTGAGAGCACCTGAGGTTGCAGTTCGCCACCAAGCGCATCGTTAAGGCCGTCCTGAAATTCTTCAGAGCCTGGCTCAAAAGAAGCGAGTGCTCACCTACCACCTGTCGCCGATATTCACCCGTCACTGACGGACGGACGTCTGCATAAAACGCGAGGTCACGGCATCGTGCCAGCACTGTGATAGCGATCAGAATACTCGAGTTCGCGGGCTCGCGTTTACACCGCACCCCCAGCAGGCTTTACGAGGTCAGTCTATCGTGCTGGCTGTCGTTCTGTAGCCCTCACTCCTGGACTTAACCTGCCATATTTTTCGGTTTCGGTACCAAGGAGTTGCCAAAGTAATGACGAAAAATATGACGCTGGATGATGATAATGTGACGGATAAACAGCAATAATAATATAATAATAGTAATGTTTATTTGCATACAACAATGTTAACACATTACATCTTGTTTTTTTGACTTATATATTGTAACATATTTGAGTGCAATGATATTAGACCATAGATATGTTACGTCCATATTAAAAGGCGCGCAAAATACAGTCTCGCTTGCACAACCATGTCGTGAGAAAGAAGATACAAAAATAACAAGAGTAAAAGAGATAGCTATCTTGGCAAACCGATTGCGAGGTGCTACAATTGGGGCAGTTTTGGTTCTTACTTTTGGCACGCATGTAACATATCTACTTCTTTTTAATTTATAATATCATTATTTGAGTGTGTCGTTACCAGCATCCTTGAACGAGCTGGTCATTTTAACAGCACACTGTAATAAGATAACGTACGATGGTAATAAGATTAACATCGTACGTAGATTGACACAGGTGTATGTCAGCTTAACAACAAGAAAAAATAAAGTAATTAATAATTAATAAAATGATAATGTGTGAATGTGTGTGCGTGTGTGTGCAATAAAGTAATTGTTCACCAACACAATACATATAATTGTATATAATATACAATACATTAATACAATAATATACACAATACATTAATAATAACAATCTCAGTTTTGTGACGGGATTTTCGATTTTTTGTCCAGAAAGCCTTTTTGCGTCCCCTTTTTCCGAGGATTTCTGGATAAAGAGTAAAAAGATTTCTAAAATAAGCCATATTTTTGTAGGCACGGAACACTCGACGCGCTAATCAAACTCGTAACTGACTGGTTTTGTTTCTTCTAAAGCACTACAATTCTGAATCCATTAATTACACGCTCATATCAAAAATCTATGGATTTACAACAAAATTGTAGTACGTCGTTAGTTTTTATTGTACATCAATAAAAAAAAACATCAAATTATACGATAAATTTGCAAATTGAATGTTTCAATCAACATTTTTTTTATGAATCACGATCAATTTGTTAGTGTGAAAACTATGATTTTACCTGTATAATTTATTTAACTTACCTTGAGTTTCTAAGCTTCAAATAAAGCTTTAAGTATGTTTAAAACAGGTATGCGTTTCGTTATCTCTGTATTCAAAATAATGTTGCGAGAAAAGAAATATGTATTCTTTTATTGAATTTCTGTTATCACACGTTCCTATTACAAAAGAGAACGTTGTGAGTTTTATCTTTGGTTGTGAATACAAACACCGTGTCTTTTTTTAATACTATTTTATTGGTCAGTGTTGGGTACTTAGGTAGTACCTACCTACACGCGTTAGAAGTTCAAATTATACATCGTACATTTTCTTAAATTGTGTGAAAATCGATAAAATATACGAACAAAGATATGAATAAAAACAAATCATTAAATTAAATTAAAATGATTTTGATTTTTTTATAGGGCAACTAAATATTTATTGTCAAATATATAAAAAACAACATTAGTTTTTTTAGTAAAATAAACATGCACTTTTAATAAATTGTCTTTGACGGCCAACTGTATACCGTCGGATTTTCGTAACGGTTTGCGCGCGCAGCTCCCAATTTTACTCCGATCAAACTATGTATAATTTCAAAAACAACATTTCCCTCGATCGTTTATTGTAGCTTTCTATTAAGAGGTCCATGAGCAAAAGAGGTATTTAAAGTGTATTAACTACTGGTACTGGTACAGTAGGTATTACGTTGAACCCCCGGGATGTCGGTGGCGCGCACGTGGTCATGTGCCGCTGTGTGCGCAGCACAGCGCCCAGCGAGACTTGGGGGGATCCTTTACAATTCTCCCCGAGAAGTGCCTGGGGGCGGCCTTTTTACAGCCGCTTGCCCTCCGCTAAAGGGGGTGACCGCTTTACAGTCATCCCCTCCGAGATATGCCTAAAGACGCGGCACCAATGGGCGGCTCTAGCGTGATCTTACGAGGACCTGGAGCCCCCTTCGGTGCCGAAGATGACCGCTCCGGTGGTTTTAGCCTACTGGCTGTCCTGGGAACTGTAACTGGGAGTACCCCTTCGCCCTTCCCCGGGGTGAAGGAAGTTCCATATCCAAAAAGGAAGGTATTACGTTGATCATGGCCTGGCACTCTTATTTCTTCCAATGTTTTTTCCGGCGATTCAAGTGAAAAAGTATTTTCGAAGACACATATTAGGTGTTAAACAAAATTGGCGTGACGAAAAATTGAGGGGGAGAGTGTGAAGCCCTCACCCTTATTTTAAAGTGTGATATGGAAGTAAATTAAATTAATTCCGTTTTCTGTTACTTAAATTGTTTTAATACTGTTAATGTACGTGTTCACAGTAATATTGTTTTTCCGGCTACGAATAGCCCCAAACCCATCTCATCCTGCGGGTGTCGTAGAGGCACCTCGCGAGGCAACCTGTTCTAATGGTCAGAAATCGCCAGCAAGCAGGAGGCAAGCGTATTACTACTACTACTACTACTAGTGCCCATTACTCTCTGTACGAGAAGAGGCCTTTGCCCAGTAGTGGGACACAAGCTGATGCTCTTAAATTATTTCATTCATCATCATTCATCATTTCGGCCGGACGAAGTCCACTGCTGGACACAGGCCTCCCCCACACCACAACGACCGATATGGGTGTGTTGTGGGCTCATTGGGGGGTTTTGCCATAATCGCCATGCTTGGCAAAAGGGTTGGCGATCGCAGTTGAGTTGTTAATGTACTCGAAGGATCCTGCTGCCCATCCTCCGGCTAATCCCTTAGTCGACTTGTACGATACCCACGGGACGAGATGGGGTGGTGGTATTCTGAGCCGGCACCACACCGCCTTTCATTCATATCAAGCCAGTAAACGGATATAGTGGCATTCTCATAATGTCCACGCTTGACATTATTGGTAAAGGCAGTATATTGGATATACCACATAGATAACGATATAGTTATCCGTACTTCATTTCCTCCCATGAATGACGTAAAAGGCGACTAAAGGATTCTTAACCAGAGGGATGGGCTGCAGCGTCCATTCTGTGGAACAGTAGCCATACTGCGCTCACCAAGCCGCCAAGCGTGTGGAAATCTATGGTGGAGGCCTTTGTCCAGCAGTTGATGTCCTTTGGTTTGTATGATGATGACGATGAACGCTACAGTTCATCCTCTGAAGAGACGGTTACCAAGTCGCTTTTTACGATAATCACGGTAGACATGTAGAAACACAAACATATTTTTAGGATTTTTTATAGTTAGCCTACGCTCTAGATGTAGTTTGGTTCTATGTGAAGCTTTCGACTGGGGTAGTACCGCAAGGAAACATTTGTAAAAATCTTTGAAAGATATTTCATTCAATTTAATACCATCAAAGAATGCTTTCTCGAAAGCGTTCACTATTACTTATGTGACAAAACTTAAAGAAAATACTAAGTTAATGGGTAATAATGTCCCGAGTATTTCATCGTCAATCAGTTGTGTTCGTCCATAACTGGATATAAAGCTTCTCCCAAAGCAAATCATGATAACATATTGTAGGACGCCCCCAGCTAGGTAAAGCGATGACATACGCAAAGCGGCTGGTGGCAGTTATCACAGTCCTACCAATTTCAACTGCCATAACAACTGAGTAGAATATTCATATTTAAAACAGTAATATGAAATTTTGACGTGTTAACTTATGTTTTAACTCAAGCATATCCGTACGGTGTCCGATTTTTTTATATGGCGCCCCTAGATCTCCTCCCTTGGATGTCGTAAAAGGTGACAATGGGACTATAAACCAGAGGGATGGGCAATAGCGTTCCTTTCTGTGGAACAGCAATTCTGCGCTCACCAACCCGCAAAGTTCCGCCCCAAAATGACGACACAATTGTGGAAATCGATGAGGAAGGCGTTTATTCAGCAGTGGACGTCCTTTAGCTGATGTAATGATAATAATGAAGATGTTCGGAACAGCTTATTTCCCAAAACATAACTAAAGTCAATAGGACCACAATCATAGCTTCCTAAAAATACAAGTGAGAAGCTAAATGCAAAACAAAACGACTTTGAAAGTCTTTTCGCTGTTAAGAAGCAATACTATTGTGCAATAGCCAATTTTTACCACGTTAGGATAGTAAGGACGTATCTCTACTCATAGATAAAAATACAGTTTACAAATACCCACAATAATAATGTAACTGCACGCAAACAGACAGAAGGCGCCATAAAACGAAACCAAACAAAAATATATAAATCAGAAAACAGGCAAACAACCAGACATTTATAAGATATAGTAAACAGTCATGTTGTTTGTTATTTTGTTTAGAAACAGAAGATTTATGATTTTGAGATCAGTTCAACGTTTTTAATTAGATTTTCAACTGAAAGAATTAAAGCAAACGATTCTATAAACTGTTCCCGGAATTTGTTATGGCTGTTATCTTTAAATGGAGGTAGGTAGAAATGTACTTTTGTAGTTCACAAATTTAAGGTATATTAGGTCCCATTTGTCTCAAATCCGTGTGGTGTCCGGATTAAGAATATAGCACCACTCCGTCTCCTCCCGTGGATGTCATAACAGGCGACTAAGGGACTCTAAACCAGAGTGATGGGTAGCAGCATCTCGGCAGTGGAACCGAAGCCGTTCTTCGCTCACCAATCCACCTTCCAACCGTGGAGAGAACTGACGACAAAAAATCTTTAATAGACGCTGTTTTGATGCTTCTATTAACTATTCAGTTATGTACTGGATATATGGCTATTATCTTTAAATGGGGGTATGCATAAATGTGCTTTTGTACACACAATCTCCAACAAATTTGAGGCATTAGGCACCAAATGATACAGGATCACGCCTTTTGCGCAGTCCAGTGCACAGCGTGGCTTCAAGGTGATTCTTTACAATACCCCCGAGATAAGCCTGGGGGCGGTCTTTTTACAGTTGTAATCAGAGGGGCTGACTTCTTTAAGGTCACGCCCTACGCGATTGCTAATATGCGTGCCACAAATGGACGGCTCCAGAGCTCCTTTCAGGGGATGTGGTATGAGTGGTGGAAAAAATCTTATGACCAGTACAAGTGATGCAATTTTAAGACCTTCGAGCGCGGTAGGTACCCGATCTATGACGTTCCGTGATATGACGCAAAAGCTTCGCATTTATTATTAAGGGATCTATAAAAGTAGTGTTGTAATATGTTAGTACCTTGAAAACATCTTGTGTAGTGACGTTTCATAACATCAACCGTATACGTATTATGGACGTGTCCGCTCACGTAGGTTTAAAGATACACTGTATTTACTATTCTCGCTGTGATTTACGTCGATAGCTTGCAGCATAAGTTTGGGGACATATAACACGATATCACACAATATCTTGACCCATGACCTAAGTGTTCCAATCCCTCTGTAATGTATGTAATTCTTTGTTTTAATATAAATGAATATATAAGATAAGGGAAAAAACGGACTTGCCAAAATTTTATGTAAGATTAACTTGAATTTAATATTCATTCGATAGATAGTTATCCGTGTGGTGGCCGGATTAAGAATATAGCACCACTCCATTTCCTCCCGTGGATGTCGTAAAAGGCGACTAAGGGAATCTAAACCAGAGGGACAGCCATGTAGCCATTGATGTTATTTTTAGTACTTATATTGATTGTCTTTTGCCTGGCTGTATTGGTCTGTCATACTCACTAAAATGTCTTGCTGGCGGTGGTGTTGTTTGTCGGGTCGTTCGGTTCCCTACAATATGGTTGAGCTAAGCGATGCTGATGCATGCGTCATGCTTGTGAACGAGTGCCGTTTGTTGGGACTGGTCAGCCGTTAACTGCCACGGCAAATAATTTATTATTATAATTTCATTGTGGTATGTTCCATCTTTACACATTGTCCTACATTTTTCTCGGTATATATATTACAATAATGTGTATCAATCAACATTGTAATCTCAATTATTTTAAAAGAGTATCCATGGAGTTTCTTGCCGGCTCTTCTCCATGAGATCAACTATTTGGAACCGTGCAACTTAGATTCTGACGTTTCATAAGTGCCAATATTTGGTTTATTTGAAATAAAAAATTTTGACTTTGACTTTGAGGGATGGGCAGCAGCATCCCTTCTGTGAAGCAGTAGCCATACTGCGCTCACGAACCCGCCTGCCAAGCGTGGTGAGTACAAATACCCCCCAAAATGATGACACAGTTATGTAATCTATGGGGGAGGCCTTTGTTCAGCAGTGGACATATAAATGGCCGATATGATAGTATTCATTCGATCAGCGAATGAATTTTAAATTCAAGTTAATCTTACGTAATTGATCAGACGAATTTGATCAGGAAAAAGAAATGATGAGCTGAATGCTGAGTGATCTGCAATTATAAAACTTGGATCTAGGTCTGTTTCAAGTTATTCTTGCAAGTCCACATCGTTTCAGCAATGATAAGTACCATTTAATAAGTGAGTACTTATTAAGTTTATTTGTTATTTACATTGTAATGTGGCAGCACCTACATTGCCAACATATAACTTACACTGACAGCGACATCTACTTGGATACTAAGTGCAACTCCCCGATGACGTCAAAGTATCCTGAATCGCGCAAGTAAAGAGTTCACACCACGCTTCATAAAACAGAAGCCCAACATCGACCGTTGTGCTTTAGCCCGCCAGGCATAACACCCGCCCAGTTGGACACCACAACTTGCTTTTCCAAACTGCTGACCTCTACATAATAACACTAAAGTTTAGTTTTTTTTTTAAAAACGTTGCAACACACTAGGATTTCTCCTGTGTCGTAGGTGCGTTTACAAACACAAATTCCACACACAATACACCCAGACCCGGAACAACTACCTGCAGATCGTACAAATATTTGTTCCGTGCGGGACTCGAACCCACGACCCGGTGCGCAGCAGCCGACTGTATCAGCCACTGCACCAACCGTGCCGTGAAAGTAATAAGGTACGATGCAGTTGACATGAACTTATTGGATAAAAATCACCAAATAAAAATAGATTCAACATCTAAAATGAACTAACAAAGATACAAGTTAAGTATCTAAAGAATATTTAATACAATACAGGTGTTAAAACGAGCACATAATTGATATATCGACCGCCATATATAGTAATAGGCATAAATTATTCAATTTGCGTAAGAAATTCGATTAGTCACGCATTGTATATGGTAATATTCGGTCTTTATGGCAATGCTTTGTTTTGTTCGAAAGAAAAATTTACAACATAACATCAACATCATCAAATCAGGCAAAAGACGTCCACTGCTGAATATAGGGCCACCATAGATTCCACAACAAGCGATTACATGCTGCCCGCATCCAATGGCTCCCAGAAACCTTCACCAGGTCGTCTGTCCACCTCGTTGAAGGTCGTCCCACGCTGCGTTTTACGGTGCGCGGTCTCCACTCAAGAACCTTTTTACCCCTACAACCTTTTTACTCCTAGAACAACATAACATAGAACATATTTTAACAACCACGTAGTTATGAGACTTTAGTTTAACGCGTTCATCATTTCGGCCGAATAAAGTCCACTGCTGGACACAGGCCTCGCCTGAAGATCACCACAATGATCGATTTCGGAGTGTTGTGCTCATTGGTGGTTTTGCCATAATCGCCACGCTTGGCAGGCGGGTTGGCGATCGCAGTTGGTTTGTTAATGTATTCGAAGGACGCTGCTGCCCATCCTTCGGCTAATCCCTTAGTCGCCTTTTACGACAACAATACGTTGATATC
Organism: Diloba caeruleocephala; assembly: GCA_947459985.1. Classification (NCBI taxonomy): domain Eukaryota; kingdom Metazoa; phylum Arthropoda; class Insecta; order Lepidoptera; family Noctuidae; genus Diloba; species Diloba caeruleocephala. The sequence continues at coordinate 11,113,850 of OX381631.1, forward strand.
ACTATATCAGGCCCCGATACTGGTTGACTTTGTCCTTTATAACCCAGCTATCATCTTGCATCCCATGAATGCGCAGTTTCGCGGCAAACAACATCTTGATATAACAATACACTCGCTATTCTAGTAAAAAGTGTACATAATGGCTTTGTTACACCCAATATTGACGATTTATCAAAATGTATCTATATTTTTCATATCTTTGTTTTTTTTCAAGTATCTAAACTTCTCTAGATTAATATATACATAATCTTCCTTATTTATTTGTAACTCAGGGGATTGGCGTTTAGGGCTGAAATAGGTTATGCCTAGTTCGGCCTCAAAAGCTAACACTTTTGTGTACATTTACTTAAAGTTAAGCATTATATTTGTAACCAAATGTACTAAGTATTTGAAAATAAACATTATTATTATTAATTATTTGTACGTAATAATTACCATCGCGCCTGGAAGCATAAATTATTTCATGTCCCATTTTGTCGTACTGTATCCCGATCCACCTCCCCCATGCCGCGCATTGACCATGCTCAATGCGCCCGTGGAGACCAGCCCAGGTTTGGATTTGTTTGCTGATGAATGGAGGACGATAATGTTGGAATGTGTGCGTTTTTATGAGCGGACAGAATAATAATTCTTTTGTACGAATGGAAATCATAATACAATATATACCTATAATGAGGTTAAATTGTAAAAACAGACATATTAATTATATTTCAAGTTTAATTACACCATTTGTGTAAACAAAGTACAATTAGGGTGAAACACCCAATTAATGTCCGTGTTAATTACTTATCACTAAGTAAGTAGGCACCCTCCGGTCCCGGAAAATTGTTCCTTCAAAAATAATTTGTTTATTTGTGGATACTGTAGGCAATTCGATACTACAAGTTTCATGTCAATTGGGTTAGTAGTTTTTAAGGAATTCCTAACAAAACAGACATATGCCCAACATCATCATTTCGGCCTAAAAACGTCCACTGCTGTTCAGAAGCCTCCCCCAAAGATTGCCACAACGAACGGTATGGGTTTGTGTTGTGTGCTCATTAAGCCATACGAGTAGGCGATCGCAGTTGTTGTAAATGTACTCGAAGGACGCTGCTACCCATCCTCCGGCTAATCCCGTAATCGCCTTTTACGATACCAACGGGATTTAATTAGTGATGTTTCATTTCATGGATTGGTGGTATTCTAAGCCGGCACCACACGGCCCACAAAATGCATGTGTGTTTTGGTATTATTTTACCATAGACTCATACATACATTTTTCATTTACAGTCGAAGTAAATCTAGAATATGCCATTCTATACGGAAATCAGCCGAAGGGGGCTCCGGGATCTCGAGAACGAACGTCCCGGAGCCGGCCATTGGTGCCACGCCTATAGGCGTCCCAATAGGGTAATCCAGTGCAACTCCTGTGGTTGTCGGAAGACATGAACAAAGGGGATACCCATCATCATTATCATATCAGCCATTTATATGTCCACTGCTGAACAAAGGCCTCCCCCAAAGATTTCCACAATTGTGTAGCCATTTTGGGGGGTATTTACCAATACTCATCACGCTTGGCAGGCGGGTTGGAAAGCGCAATATGACAACAGAAGGGACGCTGCTGCCCATCCCTCTGGTTTAGAGTCCCTTATTCGCCTTTTACGACATCCATGTGAGGAGATGGAGTGGTGCTATATTCTTAATCCAGTGCGAATTCTTCATGATCTTCCTCTGCCGCAGGAAAGGGCGAAGGGGCATGCCGGATTCCTACCAGCTAAAACCACTGGAGTGGTCATATTCGGTACCGAAAGTAGGCTCCAGGTCGTCCTAAGATAACACTAGAGCGGCCCATTGGTGCCACGCCTTTAGGCACTTCTCGGAGAGGATTGTAAAGGATCCCTCCGAAGCTCACACAAGAGCCACCCACTGGTGCCTAAATATCAACTCTTAGTCGCCATTTACGACACCTATGAGTCTCTACTCATAGTCTCTAGAATTGACCACCCCTCTGGGCCCAGAGGGGTTGTCTACTCTAACCACACAGGACCAAAACGCCAAGAATTGGTTGATATAAATTTCAGTAACAATCGTCTAATTATAACATGTTTACAATAACATGTTTGTTTTAAAGTTCACAATTGTATACACAGGTATTATGGACTCGCTAATTTAATGAATGACTATAGTCACAATGAGTCATTTCCTTCCGTTGGCTTTTTCGATTTGAACGAGTTGACAAGCGTCACAAACGTTATAACAGGATATAGTAACCTTATAGGTTTTGACTGTTGGAACCAGAAACTGACCAGCGTGGCTGTTCTGTAAGAACTCACTAATAAACTCACTTCTGAATCCGCAGTGAAATCTCTAATATCGTATAGTTGTTACTACTTTTAACTGTGATTTTTTTACTAACCAATATTGCCCACACTAGGATTTCTCCTGCGTCGTGGGTGCGTTTACAGACACAAATTCCACACACAATACACCCAGGCCCGGTACAATTACCTGCAGATCATACAAATATTTGTTCCGTACGGGAAAAGAACCCACGACCAGGCTGCACCCGACTGTATCAGCCACTGCACCCGACTGTATCAGCCACTGCACCCGACTGTATCAGCCACTGCACCAACCGTGCCGTCAATTCATAAGAGAGTTTGTATCACTACCAAACCCACTTCTAAATCCGCAGTGAAATCTCTAATATCGTATTGTTCGTTCATTGTACTTTCTTTTCTTCTTTTCACTACGTATTCAGAAGTGAGTTTGTTAAGTGAGTTCTTACAGTGCTATACTGTATATACTGCGGATCAGGGGTGCAATTCTCTAAGCTCAAACATCCATACATCCTTGAATACAGAATTTAAATAACACCGATAAACCAATTTGGTATTCGCTAAGACTGGTCCTCATGGCTCACCGTTTGCAACGTGTCCTTCAATAGCTTCTAATAGCTTCAATCATGTCCTATCGACTACAAAATTGGATTTGAACCGTTTTTTCAATTCGTTATTCAAGGATGTATGGATGTTTGAGCTTAGAGAACTGCACCCCTGATTTTAGCGCCAAGGTTGGCGGTTTTCATTCCCGCATAGAAATAATAATTCTATGGCCTATACTACTACTACAAGGTAACGTACATACTTTCATATGCATTTAGTTAAAAGCTGTTATTTTGACATTACAAACAGACACTTCAATTTTATTTATTTGTATAGATGTATAGATATTTGCTGGTCTCTGTACTAAAGTTGGATTGTCTATATTTTATTTATTTTTTAATTTTTAAGTTTATTGATTATCGTACACAATTATCGAAGTCAAATGCATACTGTCAGTCGGTGCGGAAGATGTGAGGTGAAAAAAACTTTATATGACCGACTTGGAGACGGATACACTTTCCTCGCGTACCCTGCCGGTGGTGTTTTCGATACCTAAATTGCAACACGGTTAAATAAAGGTACAGGTTCAGATTTTGATACCTCTCTTGTACCGATGTGATATATATTGTTTGAACCGGTATTGTCTACCGCTTTCAGTCCCTGGTATGCGATGACATCATATCAGCCAAAAGGCATCCAATGCAGAACACAGGTCTCCCTCAGAGATTTATCATACAATTGTGTTCTCATTTTGGGGTAGTTTACCGGTACTCACCATGCTTGGCAGGTTACTTGGTAAGTATGGCTACTATTCCCCAGAAGGCACACTGCTGCCCATTCTTCTGCCATAGAGTCCCTTTGTCGCTTTTTACAACATCCACAGCAGGAAAATTATTTTATTGGCTTACAGCAGCGTACGCCAACACAAACAATAAGAATGCAACTAGGTGACCAAACGGAAAAAACAAACTAGAGAGGGATTAACTAAGTGTAGATGCGTTGCCCGCGCTCTACGATGATCACATGAAAGCAAGGCAATTACCCCGAGTTCACTTAGTCGCGCACCGACCAGTGTCGTTGCTCGACGTGACTCATCGCTGGCTCCGCGTAATTCACCATGTTGTGTAAAAAAACTTATTACAGTGTAAGATGTTTTTATAAGTATAGTTGCGTTACTCGCGCTCTACGATAGTCACATGAAAGCAAGGTAATTGTCCGGACGTGAGTCATAAGCGTAATTCAGCAAAATATTGCGAAAAAATAATGCCACCCTGTGTTTATAGACGACGCACGAAGTACACTGCTATTGTGAGAGAAAAAGAAGTTTTATTTCATAAATAAATTAATACAAAAAAAGAGATATTGCCACAATCACCACGCTTGCCAGCTGGATTGGTAAGTAAGTAAGTAAGTAACTTATTTTCTCACCACAAAAATGAAAAAGTTGCACCAAAATACAACATTGCTTGGTGACAGTTTTTTCAAATCTATAGTGATGCTGGTGCCTAAGCTAGCCGAAGCCTGTGTTTCAGGTCACCAGGCCTCCACCCCAGAAGTTCAATTTTGCTCTTTCATAAACTGCCAAGCAAAATTTTTCCATTTTCTTCTTCGTGTATCTGATTCTATCAAGTTGTTTCCTCCTTTTAAAGTTCTCTTGATTAATACTCTCCAATACTTTGTTATAACTTTATCAGGCCCCGATACTGGTTGGTTTTGTCTTTTTAACCCAGTTGTCATCTAGCATCCCACGAATGCGCTCTTTCGCTGCAGACAACATATTGATATCACAATAAACTCGCTGCTCTAATAAAATGTGTATACTATGGCTTTGATACAATAGTGACAATTTATCAAAAGGCATTTTCAATTTTTCAAATCGTTATTTTACTTTGACACTTGACTTCATTGGTTATCACAGCATGTTGTTATTAACATACAGGAGTATGTTGCTACCCTTCGTCTTGATATCAACCCTTAGTCGCCTTTTACAACACCCATGGGTGGAGGCATAATGCTCTTTGCCGGGAACCATAGAGAACCGTCATACATGTAGCCGATTTACTTTACATTTTCTCATAAGCAACTGAATACACCGGTGAAATATATATAGGTATCTATATTTAAGGAAATTATTTGTATCTTATTAAAACATTTGTTATAACAAAATGTTATAACGACACTTCGCTCACAGATAAATCAAACCATTATTTTGACTAACACCGACGGCCAAGATGCAAGATTAATCTGTGCGCGAAAAGCTCCGTAATCATAGTCTAGTACGAGTGAAATTCGCGCTAGTTTAAAAACTTATATTATTTATATTTCGAAAGCTTAGGTACTAATGATTAGCCGAAAAGCATATCGACTGTATGTAATTAGTCAACAACGTTTCTATTCATTTAACGTCCATTGTGGAAATTGACTGCAGTGTAGACAAGGCAAGGAAGGCACTTCCCGTTGATGCCCTGAAAGGTGACTAAGGGATGCGAAATGATAATTATGGAGATGAATCATGTCTAAGTAAACTACAGCTTCCGCTTATTCGCTGGAGTCTTGTTTTGTAGTTTGGCTTATCTTATTCTGTAGCATTTTGATTATAGAAATAAAAAGAAAGTCGAAGACAATTTAACTGCAAAATATATTGTTTCTATGGGTGTTATAAATGTAAATATCCGTCATATCTCTTCATACATAGGTACATAATCAGCCCTTTACTGTCCCACTGCTGGGCACGGGTCTTTCCTTACGATGAGAAAGGTTAGGCCTCAGTTCACCACGCTCGCCTAGCTAGAGTTTGCTACACATACCATTAAAAACATTATTTTGGAGTCATCTCATATTTGCAGGTTTCCTGACGATGTTTTCCTTCACCGCTAACGCAAATGATAATCAAATTCTGATCCGCTCATGAATCCGAAAAGTAAACGGTGCGAGTCGGGATCAAACTTACACTCTCCTGTATGGAAGGCAAGCGTTGAACCCCTAGACTATCGCTGATAAAAAATATGGATAACAATTAAGATTTTCCCGTAGGACAATGAACACAATAAGGTCAATTAAACTTATAGAACACGTATGTACTTATTCGGTTTTAATTTAATCTTCAGCCTTAGAAACACCTAACAGTCTCAATTATTCTAACGTAGTGTAATACTAATTAATAAAATAAACGTTGCTCGAATGTGATTTGTGTATGTAATTTTATGGCATGCTCGACACAGTATTCTAGCCTCCCGCAAGAAATGCGAGAGATTATTTATTTGTTTACCTATCTATATAAGTGATTAATAACTTATAAATAATGTATATTGTATTTATTTATTATCCTCAGATTAATATATAACTTAAATTACATCAATATATTCTTAAGCCGACTATCAGTAGCCCCACCCTATTTTATGACACATGTGCCAATGTGCAATCATACACAACACATAATACACTAAACAGCTGTGTACATAAAATGGCGAACGCTTTAAATGTCAATTAATGTTTTAAAATTATTAATTGATTAAAACAACTTTGACGGCACGGTTGGTGCAGTGGCTGATACAGTCGGCTGCTGCGCACCGGGTCGTGGGTTCGATTCCCGCACGGAACAAATATGTGTACGATCTGCAGGTAGTTGTTCCGGGTCTGGGTGTATTGTGTGTGGGATTTGTGTCTGTAAACGCACCCACGACACAGGAGAAATCCTAGTGTGGGGCAAAGTTTTTTTTTAAAAATAAAATAAATAAATAATAAACTTTAAATTGACACGTTAAAATAATACCTTTTTTATTGGTGTCCAGTGGAAATTCTACATGAATGGGAGAATCCTTTACAATCCTTCCCGAGAAGTGCCTGGGGGCGACCTTTTTACAGTCGCCTTCCCTATCTATGCTAGAGGGGGTGACCGCTTTACAGTCATGCCTTCCGAGATTTGCCTAAAGGTGATGCATTATGGGCGGCTCTAGTGTGATCTTCGGTGCCGAAGCTGACCGCCCCAGTGGTTTTGGTAGGTAATAAGAGTCCGGCCCCCCGCTTCGCCCTTCCCCGGGGCGGTGGAAATTCATAAAGAATTTCCATTGGACACCGATAAAAAAGATAAAAACACAAGAAAAAGGTACCTAATATATTTAATGAAAATATTAGCAGTAATTATTTTTAAATTATTTATAATAAAACACTTTTAAACGGATTCTATCGCGTATATTTTGATTTTTGATTTTCCTGACGTTTCGAATACTTTGCAGCATTCGTGGTCGCAGGATGACTGTCATCCAAATATACGCGATAGAATCCGTTTAAAAGTGTTTTATTATAATGTGTAATAATCGCGAAAATCTAAGACATTACTATTTAAATTATTTATTTAAATAGAATTCATTAAAAATAATTAGTATTTTATAAATAAAAATATTTAGTACCTAGCTATATCCGCAGATATATACGCAGAGGTTTAAACTCAGTGATGGCTTACAATTTATAATAAAATATATATCTGCTACTACATAGTGATTTTGCTGTAAAATTGTAAACTGGAAATTCATTTTTATTATTATTTCCTTTATTTTAAATAAATACATATAAATTACATTTTTAAATACTTATTAAAAATACAATATATACATTTAAAAATATAAAAAACAGTAGCCCAGAGGAGCAGTCAGGGCTCCACAGAAAGGAACCTCCTAACAATACGAGCCGTGTCTGCGAGTACCGCTTTCTGCATCAAGCCCTTGACCCAGCCGCCTAACGAGAGCCTCTTCAGGTGTTGGTCGAGGCTTTTGGCCATTAGGCCATTGGCCATAACAACTATCGGTACAATGATTGCAGAGTCTATTTCCCACATGTCGACAACGTCGTGCGCCAAGTATAATATATTATTATTGTTTATATAACCACTATTCAGCGCGTTTCTATAAGTACCCACCATACAGGACGATTTATTGAGAGATGTCATCATTTCGGCCGAATGAAGTCCACTGCTGGACACAAGCCTCCCCCAAAGATCACCACAACCACCGATATGGATGTGTTGTGAGCACATTGGGGGGTTTTGCCATAATCGCCACGCTTGGCAGGCGGGTTGGCGATCGCAGTTGAGTTGTTAATGTACTCGAAGAACGCTGCTGCCCATCCTCCAGCTAATCCCTTAGTCGACTTTTACGACACCCATGGGAGGAAATGGGGTGGTGGCATTCTGAGCCGGCACCACACGGCAATTTTTTTAATTTGAGTGATGTATCCGTATAGAAAAACCTAAAACTTTTAAAGGCACCTATCGACTTTTTTGTAAGGGACATAGGACATAACAGGGCACATAGTCTCAGTCTCTTTTTATTTCCCCCACGAGAAGGGAAGCAGATCTATTCTTCATTACAAGCCTACCCCGTCTTAGTGCGTCGGAAAACGTTTTCCTGACTATCATTACGTGTGATCCTAAATAAAATGGAATATTTAATGGGTAGAGCGGCTCTAGAATATATTCCTAAATTTATTTTCCAGAATTTATTGCCTTGCTACAAAAATAAGTAATGTAGTAATTTGTTGCAATATCGCTTCAGACATTTCTTTTCGTTAATGGGTACGCCACTATTATGCTACGCTACTACTCTAAATTATGAATTATTGTTATTCGCAAATACCTTAGTATGTGGTAGGTGGTATGAAAGAAAGAAAGAAAACTGATATTTTGCCACACTATAAAATTAAAATAGAACCTTTTGAAAAAAACACAAATATACAATAAATATTGTGGGCAAACGGTGCGACCTCCGCAAATGCTGGAGTACAGTATTGGCTGTACACCATACAACACTGGTTTTCAGGCCGACCCTTTAGTCTTGCCATCAGAATTATATAGTTTTGCGGGTTACATTTCAGCAATCATATATTGATTATTTACTTTAGGTACGTATATGTGATGAGAATAATATTACGGACACTGGCTCACTGCATAAGCGTTGGCTTATGTTAGTCTCAAAAGCCTCATTGGTATGTCAAAAGCGTATATGCCTCCGCCACATACCATAATTTAGAAGAGAACGCCTGCTAGTGTTTAAGAGGAAGCTTCAGAATATTGGATAGTGTTTTATTGCGGTAATTGATTGGAAGCAATAAATATTTATTTATTTATTTAAACTTCTATGTACATTTATGGTACACAAGCCGGGCTTAATGCCATGAGGCATTCTCTACCAGTCAACCTTTGGGTTATAGTAAGCACATCGAAAGAGGTACAGAAACAAAGCATACTATAGACTATGTTAATTGATTTCATAATGAATCACAAATTATGTGAAAAAGAGTCGATAAATTATATTAATAATATAAAAATACATACTATACAATTATATTATACACAATAAATAAAATACATAAAAATATATAAATATCTGACATGAATATTAACACTAATGACGAAGACAGTTCTGTATGATTAGGTTTGCAGCGATTTTAAAAAGTGTTCACGCACTTTGCGTTTAAACGTGAATTTACTCGGAGCAGTCTTAATACCCAGGGGAAGCTCGTTCCAGAGTTTTATTGTTGAGACAGCGAAGGAATTGGACATAAACCCGGAATGGTGAGAAGGTATGTTAAGGATTAAATTTTCAGAAGCACGAAGGTTATGACTGTGAGATCCACCCAAAAGTTGAAAAAGTATTTTGAGATAATTAGGAGCACAAGGATCGCTTAAAATAGAAAAAGAGCAAACAGAGTGATCTGACGGCTCTTCTCTGACGGACAGGTAGCCATTTAAGCTTAGCTCGGTAAGAGGAAATGTGGTCGTACTTGCGTAATCCGAAGATGAAGCGAATGCCGTTGTTAAGAAGTCGATCCAATTTGTTAAGATGGTCTTGAGATAGATCAGAGTAACAAACATCTGCATAATCAATTACAGGAAGCACAAGGGACTGGAGCAAAAGTGTTTTTGTGGTGGACGGAAGGAAATTTTTGAATCTGTAGAGAGATCGCATCGTGGCCGTGACTATTGACGCCGTGACGTATTACTATGAAACAATAATTAAAAGTTGTAGGTATGCTAGATTTACCTACCTACACGGTATTTTTTATATTACTATCGCATCTCTGGTTATTCTAATGTCTAAGGTTCGACAAGACAATACACTTTGTTTGTAACGACTGGCATAAGAGGCCGACGGCTTATGCAGCTCTCCGAAGGATGGAGGGTTAGCTAGTAAAGTACTTAAATACAATCGTCTCTTATCCAAGCAGGATCAAGGACCAAGGTCTTGGTCGCTAAGACATTATTGAAGCTATTCAAGGACACGTTGCAGACAGTGAGCCATGGGGACGAGGCTTAGGGAATACGAAATTGGCTTATCACCGTTATTTCAATTCCGATACCAAACTGGGTTGTCACCGTTATTTCAATTCTGAATTCAAGGATGTATGGATATTTGAGATTAAAGAATTGCACCCCTGAATGCGGCAAACGTAACAAGATGTTTCATTTCTTGCACTAGTAGATAACCTTTTTTTTATTTTTTTTATTGGTGCCCAGTGGAAATTCTTCATGAACTTCCTTCGCCCCGGGGAAGGGCGAAGGGGTATGCCGGACTCCTACCGGCTAAAACCACTGGGGCGGTCATCTTCGGCACCTAAGGGAGGCTCCAGGTCCTCGTATGATCACACTGGAGCACTAGTAGATAACATATTGTCATGTTCACGGGCTTATGTCCCCTTTAAGGTGGAACCCGGTCTTTTGATAGGCTTACGCGGGGATATGGGTCCAACAATCAGAAACCCTTTAGAGAATTTTAATCAAAAATCTGATTGGACACTAACCGGGGACTCTCCATGGCTACATTATAAAATGCAGTCTCGGACTGTCCCAGGAGGTGTAAAACTGTTGTAAGAGATGGAAACTACAGTTATAAGGATGCTAATAGGATTAAATACTTCTAAAAACGGAAAGACCCGCGTCTGCCTTTCAACCTTGGACGTGAAAATCTGTGGTAGACGGTGAATCGCCACTCACAAGATGGGCCCCCTATATGGCCACCAATACAGGTGACAGGGAGCAACGCCGGTGTGAGCGGCTCGGGGTGTCTATTATTATATTTACTAATCACATCCTGCTCTTTGGTCTCTTCATTCATTCATTCTTTCGGCCGAATAAAGTCCACTGCTGGACAGAAGCCTCCCTCAAAAATCACCACATCGACCGATATCGGTGTGTTGTGTACTCATTGGGGGGTTTTGCCATAATCGTCACGCTTGGCAAGCCGCGGGCTGATTACCTAAGTCGCAGACGCTTAGCAACAGGCCTAAATTGCTCCAACGCCGCTGTCAAACGTCAATTTGACAGCGATTTATTACCTATTTTCCGATAGTGACTAAACAGGCGAAGATCTCTGACGCGCCTCTGTCGGACAATCAATGAACTAAAAGAGTTCATTCTTTTTAGTTCTACTGGTGGCTACTGGCGCTAGTAACTATGCATCTTCCACAATAGCGACAGGCGGGCGATGCCTTACGTAGTACCAATTTTTTGACGATTTGCCACCGGTGGATCCTTGGCTGCGCGGTAGCTGCTATTGCGTCTGCTGTTGCTGTTTTTAGCTAATCAGCCCGCGGGATGGCGATCGCAGTTGAGTTGTTAATGTACTCGAAGGACGCTGCTGCCCATCCTCCGTCTAATCCCTTAGTCGGCTTTTACGACACGCACGGGATGAGATGGGTTGGTGCTAATCGTAGCCACCACACGGCACGGCTCTTTGGTCTATTACTCTGACAAGTATTAGTTCTATTTTGTTCTAGTGCATTTCCGCCGTCTGTAAATCTATTCCGTGGTTTAAAAATATAGAAAAACCTGCCTATAATAAATAGTGAAACGGTAAAAACACGATATAGCTAAGCTTGTTTTCTCATTAAAACCATCGTAACAAACAAACCTGTTTTGTTCAACATAAAAAAATACTCAATAAATACCACAATATTTTGCTATAAATTATCACCTTCTTAGAATAAAGTCTTGCGGTAGATATTTATTTATTTAAATGGATTTCGAAATTGAGAAATACATCTTAATTTAACTTATTTATATACATAATAATAATGTTATTTGATTTATTGCCGTTAGTAGTAGATAGGTTTCTGAATGCAGTTCTATTTCTAATTCTCAATACCTACGTAGGTACTCGTATTTATTTTTGGTACGTACATACGTGTATAGTATTTTATTTTATTTTATTTATTAGGGAAAACAAACAATTACACACTTTACATGATTAAATGAAAGTAAAAATATAGAAAAAGTAAAGTAGTAGGTAGTGAAGTAAAAGTAGATGTATAATATTTATATTAATTTAATAATAGTCACAGTCAATAATATAGGAAGAACGAATAAAAACTACTTTAATAAAATCTAGTCATTTTAGTGTGTTTTTTAATATAAATTACTGTAACTTAAATATAACGATATTGGGAATATATCTTCAATAGTTTTTATGTTGTTTATACATAATTTTGGTATAGATATAATTAAATAACAGAATATAGGTACTCTACTGATATTTTTTAATGCGTCTCGAGCACGCAAGGCATCAAAAGTGGTGATTAATAAAAATAAAACGATAAATCATAATAATTCCACGCTGGCTGATAAATGATATAAATTTGAAATTTAGTAAGCTAATTTACACACCACAAATTGATCAGAGTATAATTTTATAGCGGAATTTATATAGACGTGTATTAATCATGTCTTTCGAAGTTAAAATAGAAACGGTAAACCTTTTAATATTATTTATACGTATACAGTTTAGTAGAATATTAATAAATAAGTCATCTACTAGGTATTTGGATACCGTCCAGTATTTTATATGCTTATGTGCTAATGGTGTGTACTTCATAAAATTTACTTACATTTCTATAAAATCCCACTTGAAACACCACAACAATCCTTCATATTTACGATATTACTTTTTAAAAAAGAGAACTTAACAAACAGTCCATACACTCACTGAATACACTGACACTAAACCGAACGCGCCCGAAAAATACTAAAACAAAAATGTCAAAATTGCGCGGGAAATATGTAATTTCATTTGAGTAAATGAAATTGCAGATGAGAAGTTATTTTGACAGTTAATTGAATTTTTACAAAAGAGGTTTCAACATTTGGAGCGCTAACTCTATACGCGAATCGGCGGCGACTGGCGAATGAATCTACCCACCCCCCTACTTTAGGCGTGGCCTTAACATACCCACAACTGGGCGGGGCGCTGAGTATTTTTTCTCCTATTTATACTTTCTTGGTTTTATTATATTCGGTGGGCAGTTTATTATATTGTAATGTCTGACTGTTTGTTTGTTCGTCATTGTATTGACTCCGTGATTTTTCGCGTCTTAATTGAGTAACTTTTTTGTGATAGGACAGGATGCCCGCCGCCATATTGTGCTTAAAGCAATGGGTGGGTTTAATTAGTGAAATGTTGATATTTTCTTGTCACTGGCTTCGAAAATGTTGTCTTTGAATTCGAGGAAATTTATTTAGGGTATACCGTTTAAAATATTCGGAGATAGTTTCAGTGCCATCGAAAATTATGTTTTATTGTGATTATTAAATACATTTTGGAAGTACTTACACGAAGAGTTTTTTCCAGATAACTACTGCGATTCTTATATTGATAGATAGATTTTCTTGTAACAATAAAATACGATAATATTTATTTTGTTGGTTCGAAATCAAATGATAATTTATTTAATATATAATTACTAAAAAATGATTTTCTTGAACGTCAACATTAGACAGCACTTATAGAAGCCCATCCTTCACCGCTTCCTAATGTGGAAGCTGGTAATTCGTTTATGTATTATTGAAGAAAAAAGGAGTTTTTATTTGGATATTAAAATTATTCTGCAGTTATGTGGATAATGCCTGCATAACAAATGTAAGTTTATGTTGGTCTACGTAAGATGCTGTAGAAGTTTCAATAGTCCCAATATTTGATAAAAAAATATTTAGTTCATACGTACCTACTTACTGTACCTTTTTTTTTATTTTTTTTATTGATGTCCAGTGGAAATTCTACATAGAACTTCCTTCACCCCGGGGAAGGGCGAAGGGGTATGCCGGACTCCTACCGGCTAAAACCACTGGAGCAGTCATCTTCGGCACCGAATGGGGGGCTCCAGGTCCTCGTAAGATCACACTAGAGCCGCCCATTGGTGCCACGCCTTTAGGCACATCACAGAGGGGATGACTGTAAAGCGGTCACCCCCTCTAGCGGAGGGAAGACGACGGTTGGTGCAGTGGCTGATATAGTCGGCTGCTGCGCTCCGGGTCGTGGGTTCGATTCCCACACGGAACATATATTTGTACGATCTGCAGGTAGTTGTTCCGGGTCTGGGTGTATTGTGTGTGTAATTTGTGTTTGTAAACGCACCCACGACACAGGAGAAATCCTAGTGTGGGGCAACGTTTTACTTAAAAAAAAAAAAAAAAAAAAAAAAAAGGTCGCCCCCCCAGGCACTTCTCGGGGAGGATTGTAAAGGATCCCCCAAGCCTCGCTTTGCGCTGTACTGCGCACACGGCGGCACGTGACCACGTGCGCGCCACTGTTTTCCCGGGGGTTTACTATACCTACCGTACGAGGGCCGGTACAGATTTCAGTTCCGTATATTTTCTAGCTGAAGTTGCAGAATTATGAATATTATCGATTCAAGTACAAAAATGCCGTGTGGTGCCGGCTCAGAATGCCACCACCTCATCTCCTCCTCCTGGGTGTCGTAAAAGTCGACTAAGGAATTAGCCGGAGGATGGGCAGCAGCGTCCTTCGAGTACACTAACAACTCAACTGCGATCGCCAACCCGTCTGCCAAGCGTGGCGATTATGGCAAAACCCCTCAATGAGCACACAACATACCGATGTCGGTCGTTGTGGTGATCTTTGGGGGAGGCCTGTGTCCGGCGGTGGACTTCATTCGGCCGAAATGAAGTACAAAAATTAACCTGCGTATTACATTATATTATTAAAAAAAGACTTTTCTTGAAATTACCTTATCAGTGAAATATGTAATTATGAAATTTGGTACGGATCTAAGTAGGTACCTGTAGCGCCGAAAAATAATCAATAAACTTTTTCAGTGAATGTTTATATCGATTATGACGAAAATGGAGATACCTAGATAATAAAATGTAGAGTTAAAAGAAATGAAAAGAAACATGATTTGAGTCATTACAAAATATAATTTCGCCACAAAAATAAGAAAGAAGAGTCAAGTAATTGAAGAAGAAAGAAGAAAAAAGAAATAATGTTTATTTGACACAAGACAGGACACATTTGAACCAGATAGCGCATTTTAATATCTTTATTGACCAGCTGGCGCGTGTGTGTCTGTGTACCAAATCCGTCTCCAGCTCAGCATGAGCCAGGTTGGAAACCGGGCGCTGGTATTCTTCTGGATCCCTGTTGTGACGCACAGATCTTGAGCAACAAGGCAGGCATGAGTGTAATATGTTAAACAATTAATTAATTTAAAAAAGTGTTGATTAAATATATAAGCCTACTTAGAAGTATGTCTATTGATATTAGGCGGTATTAATTAAATAATAAATTAAGGATTGTGACTTTACAGTGTTCAATATAATAATTATAAAAATAGGTAATTGACAGAATAGTACTGTCTTCTAATATCATCATCATCATTTCGGTCGAATGAAGTCCACTGCTGGACACAGGCCTCCCCCAAATATCCGTAATCATCGTGGCCATAATCGCCACGCTTGGCAGACGGGTTGGCGATCGCAATTTTGTTGTTAATGTACTCGAAGGACGCTGCTGTCCATCCTCCGATTAATCCCTTAGTCGACTTTTACGACACCCTCTGGAGGAGATGGGGTGGTGGTATTCTGAGCCGGCACCACACGGCGTACTTCTAATATAATTACGTTTTTTATAGAACATTTTTATTAACAAGCTACTATAACAATTACCTTTATGAAACCTACCCGATATGAGATCCCGAATGTTTATTCTATAAAAAAAATTTTTTTTTTATTTAATTAATTTTTGCTGATTAAGTTCATATAATATGTGAACGTTGTTCATCATATGCGACAAAGAACGTCCACTGCTGAACAAAGACCTTCCCCACAGATTTCCACAACGAGCGGTCACATGCCGCCCGCATCCAACGATTACAAGCGACCTTCTCCAGGTCGTCTGTCCACGTTCGTTGGAGGTCGTCTTCCATCCGTTATAATCCTCCCCGAGAAGTGCCTGAGGGGGTGACCTTTTCACAGTCGCCTGCCCTATCCTAGAGAGGGTGACCGCTTTACAGTCATAGAGGATGCAGCAATTTGTTCGTTACCGAAATCCAGCAGTAGGGGTGAACCGGAGAATATTTGTTGAGTTGGTGGACGTCGAAACTTTTTTTCCCGATGTCCGTCAGTGGTCATAGTCATAGACTTAGTGATGGATGGGGACAACGGGAATAGTCCTCTGGGTGGAGAGGGGTGGTATATTTTTTGTTGGGTACCACACAGACTAAAAGCGGGAGGCTTGTTGCGAAATTATGAGAGACTTTAGCAATCACCAAATTTGGGGATGGTTTTAAGATAAGATAGGATAAGATAAAAAGATATTTATTCATATAAACCATTATTGGCACTTATGAATAGTCAAGACTTTAGTTGCCTCGTTCCAAGATGTAGAATTCCTATGGAGAAGAACGGGCAAGAAACTCCATGGTTACTCTTTTTAAATCATGTTACAATATTTATGAGTACACACGGCTAGATATCAAGCTATACAATTTCAGTATAAGCTGGTCTCGCATTGTATAGGCTTTCGGTTTTTCGATTGACGAGAGATCAGCGTAAACTGGTTTTGTATACCTTGATGTACTTTTCCCGTGTGGTGCCGGCTCAGAACTCCACCACCCCATCTCCTCCCATGGGTGTCGTAAAAGTCGACTAAGGGATTAGCCGGAGGATGCCGAAATGATGATGATGATGAGGATATTTGGTAGGTATGAGAATAGGTCGTAAATAATTTCTCACCCTCCTACCCCCACCCCCCATTTTTCATCGCGATTTTTGTATGAACAATATCCAAACAATTTAACCGTCGTCCATTGGCATGAAGTCATTTACATGCGCGTCACTTTGACATTTCATTCTGCATTTGTTATGTATCACAACGAAGTGCGTGGAAAATGTTCGATTTCAATAATAATTTATATGTCAGAACAACGTATGCTGGGTCAGTCAGTTTAAAAATAAAAAAGATTCTTTTTTCAAAATGTCTTCTTTGTACATAACTTGTGTAAAAAGACATTGTAGAAAATGTTACCCAGCAAGTAACATAATACTGGCTGCAAGACATCCCCTTCCCCACCTGAGGGGGTGAATAATAATAAAAATCTACCCTCGGAAGGGAGTTTTTTAATTAGTCACCTTTTTTAAGTGTTTTAAGACGTATGCTGCGTTTAGACTGGATAGCTGAGTCAGTGTTTTATAATAATAATAATATAATAATAACTTTATTGCGGATCAAAGAATCCATATAGAGTTAGTAACATAAAATGGCTTATTACCTAGTGTTAGTACCGATCACCCTCTGCACAAACTGTTTTACAATCGGAGAGCACAAGCTCTCAGCTACAATTTTCAGGATATTGTTTTGACTGTCTCTCACTTAATATATCAATAGTGAAGCTGTTTTTTTGCGTATAATCGAGTAATTTATGAGTCGAGTAGAAGCGTTTGTTTTAAAAGTCATCTGAATGACGATACTTGTATGTCATTCATGATGGTAAGCGGCATGCCTGTCTAAGACAATTGTAATGCTACTCAAACCTAGTCCTGCGTGGCACAGCACTGCGCTCGTGACCTCGAGATATTAGTTATTTAGTCTCTTATGCCCAGTAATGTCAATAGCTACAGTGCCCTACAAACCGAAGTACAGTAAAGTTTTAAAGTTTAAACACTGCTGCTTGGCTCTGTAATATCTGGACTGCGGTGATACCTACCTAGCCGGCTAGCTCTCCCAATAACGAACCTTTTCATTTATCCAGTGGATATACATCATGTACTTTCTCCGCCCCGGGAAAGGACGAAGGGGCATGCCGGATTCCCACCAGCTAAAACAACCGGAGTAGGTTTTTTAAAAGAAGTAGCATATAATTTTGGTCCACACTGTAAGCTTCATCATATCAGCCACAGGACGTCCACTGCTGAACAAAGGCCTCCCCCTTAGATTTCCACAACGAGCGGTTACATACCGCCCTCATCCAACGACTCCCAGCGACCTTCACCAGATCGTCTGTCCACCTCGTTGGAGGTCGTCCCACGCTGCGTTTTCTGGTGCGCGGTCTCCATTCATTCATATTCATTCATTCATAGATTTATCTATTTATTTATTTCAAACAATACCTGTAAGCTTGTATTGTTTGAAATAAATAAATCTTCGGCACCGAAGGGAGGCTCCAGGAACTCGAATAATAATCTCTATCTAGAGCCTCCCATAGGTGCCATGCATTTAGGCACATCTGGGGGATGACTGTAAAGCGGTCACCCCCTGTAGCGGAGGAGCAATAGCGGACATATCACCAGTGCAAATGAATGTTGTAAAGACCCTGCGGTTAAACTATATCCAGGGGGGACAGATTGCAATATCCGGTATGTGACCGGCCGCTGTGGAAATGTGTTATATATCTAGGAGGTCTATGTTTAACAGTAGTCGACTTTTGGTTGGTGAGATAATGATGAGAACATGTCTGGATTCCTCCAAACTAAACCTGTCCGTGTATCTGGATTAAGAATATAGCACCACTCCATCTCCTCCCGTTGATATCGTAAAAGGTGACTTAGGGACTTTATACCAGAGGGATGGCCAGCAGCATCCCTTTTATGGTATAATAAGCGTATTGCTCTCACCAATCCGCCTGCCAAGCGTGGTGAGTACTGGCTAATTCCGACCAAAATGATGACACAATTGTGGAAATCTATGGGGAGGCCCAAAATTATATGCCGGTTCAGAATACCACCACCCCATTTCCTCCCGTGGGTGTCGTAAAAGTCGACTATGGGATTAGCCGGAGGATGGGCAGCAGCTTCCTTCGATTACATTAACAAATCGACTGCGATCGCCAACCCGTCTGCCAAGCGTGGCGATTATGGCAAAACCCCCCAATGAGCCCACAACACACCCATATCGGTCGTTGTGGTGATCTTTGGGGGAGGCCTGTGTCCAGCAGTGGACTTCATTCGGCCGAAATGATGATGGGGAGGCCTTGTTCAGCAGTGGACGTCCTTTGGCTGATATTAAGAAATCTGGTTTCATAATTTTCTGTTTTGAAAGATTAACAACAATTAACATCTTAATGCATGTATAAAGTTTTTTTTTGACCTTGCCCCAAACTACGATTTATCCTGTGTCGTGGGTGCGTTTACAGACACAAATACCACACACAGTACACCCAGACCCAGAACAACTACCTGCAGATCGTACAAATATTTGTTCCGTGCGGGAACCCACTACCCGGTGCGCAGCAGCTGACTGTATCAGCCACTGCACCAACCGTGCCGTCAACATATAAGACAGTCAATAACGAGTCTTCCACATATGTGCTCTTTCAATTCTTCTTCTGACAATACATTGGTATAATGGTACAATAGATTGAATCCAATGAAATGCTTATGTGTATTAAGTAAAAGCCAACATGAAATCGATAAAAGATAATAATAAAACCTTATATTCAAAGAACAGTTTCCAAATTTGTATTAAAGATAAATTAAATTACTTTAGAAACAAATTATTGCGCTTCAATACTAAGACATTTGTACAATGACAATAGACATATTTGTATTATAATAGATTGTCAATTTGCTAAAATACCTATCCACTTTTATAATTGTGATGGATAAATGACTTGTTATTAATAATTGTAGTTAAGACTGGCCTGTAAGGTCTAATATATAAATTGAATACGTTTTTATGGTAAATCAATTTTAGTTTCAAACCATCAAAAGTAATTCGTGAAATGGTTTTTGTGTCTCTATATTTGAAATAGTTTTATTATGTTATAACTTATAACAAGTTCGACTTTTGTTGTTAAGTTTCAATCTATGTAACGCTCCATAAAATGCATTCTATTTAATATCGAAATAGTAAAAATTTGACACGTGACCGAAACTGATTTCTTTTTAAACAAGTGTTGTAGTCGAAGTAAGTTCTGTTTTTAAATACAAAAAAAAGAAGTAATAATATATAAACTTGCTTTATTGCTGCTATATAAAACAAAAATAAAATCTTATTTTCTCAATAATGACTTTCGTACAATTTTATTTTATTTTTCTCTTATATTACTCTTATTATATAGTATCAACCACTTTAATGGAACTAATGTCTGTTCACAACTACACAAAACTACTACAAACGAAGTAACAGAGAACAGACTAATATTGATTTTACTGAATATAGCTAATCAATGTATCTTTCATAATCCAAATAGTTCCGGCGAGTAGGTCTCTTGATCCACCAAATGACAGTTGTAACCATATCAACATTCATGGGTCATAGAAGACATAATTCCGTAATCGCCACGCTTGGTAAACGGACAGATAATTGCAAGTATTGTGCTTAGCACATTGGGGGACACTGCTGCCCATCCTCTAGGTCACCTATAAATTGTAGAGCTCACAGGAGCAGGTACGGTAGTCAATTTTAATAGTAACTGAAAGATGTATTAGAGTTGATTATGCCTCCCGCATATATTTCCTGAAGAGTGTCATCTTTTGGGGGGAATTATTCACCACACTTAGCAGGCGGATTGGCTAGCGCAGTAGTATTGTCCATCTCTGTGGGTTACAGTTCTTTAGTAGCCTTTTACCACATCGACGGGAAGTCATAGAGTGTTGCTGTAGCCTTAAGCCAGCCACCAATACCAATAAAAGGGAACCCTGTCTTTTGATAGGCTAACGCGGAGACGTGAGTCCAACACGCAGAGGCCCTTTAGAGAATTTTAATCTAAAATGTAATGGGACACTAACCGGGGACTCTCCATGGCTGCACTATAAAATGCAGTCTCGGATTGTCCCCGGAGGTGTAAAACTATTGTATGAAATGGAAACTACAAGTAGCTATAAGGTCTATTGCAATAGGAGTTAAATGGATTTTCAACCTTTAAAGTGAAATTCTGTGGCAGACGGTGATTTGCCACTCGCAAGATGGGCCCCCTAAATGGCCACCAATACAGGCGACAAGGAGCAACACCGGTGTGAGCGGCTAGGGGTGTAGAGAGGTGCGGCACCAGTATCACCACCGCGCGTCTCGAAGACTCAGAGCGAGTTTCCCCGGTATTACGCCATTAGACACTTCCACCCCCGAGCATATAGCTGGCGGCCCCCCTCTGATCGGCCAACTAAGGCAAGCTTGAGTTGAATATCCTACGGGCACTCATGGTGTTCCACTCCAACCGACCAATAAAGGCAAACCGGAGACGAGGCCCTGACCAACTCTCTGGAGCATTCGGGTACGCAGTGTCGCCACTCACATTCAGCTCGTCACAAACTGCCCTGCGTTCTGTAAGCTTCTAAATACATCTCCAAATGATATACTTTTTTTATATGAAAAAGTAGGAAGAAATCAAGCAGCTGCTTTAATCTGCCCTCCAGGATTACCTAATCCAATGGTGAGATGGCAAATTAATATTTAATAATACGATTAGAATAAATAATACTAAACAAACATGTACAAAAGCTCTATGTACCGGTGTGGTATATATAAGCGGCTTACAATTTTATAGAAAGATAATGCCTTATAAGTACTCATCATGTCGGCCATTTATACGTCCACTGCTGAACAAAGGCGGGAGGCTATAGATTCCCCAACTGTGTCATCATTTTGGGGGGTATTTGCCAATACTCACCACGCTTGGCAGGGGGGTTGGTGAGCGCAGTATGACTACCGTTTCACAGAAAGGACGCTGCTGCCCATCCCTCTGGTTTAGATTCCCTTAGTCGCCTTTTACGACATCCACGGGAGGAGATGGAGTGGTGCTATTCTTAATCCGGACACCACGCGGACAGGTACATAATCAACGGCCTAAATTTTTATAGAAAGATAGCCTTATACGTACAGAGTTTAAAAAATAAAAGCCACTACAAGATCATTTTTTTCGTCAAGTCACTTGCGCAAGTTACTCGTCCCTTCTGAATGGACTCCAAATATCTGAGCTAGTCGAGAATAAGTCTTACTTTCTCGTTAAGCGCAGACAATGTTTTCTTTCTGTCCGTGTCTTCGCAGCTAGTTATGGAGTTCCCTTTTTTAATTAAAAAACTTAGTTACAAGTCACTTTGGTATATTTGAGACTTTTCTTGTTGGGAAGACGAAAAAACGATCCGTCTGTAATGGTTCCTTTTTTATTTTTTTATTTTCTCACTGTAATCTTAAGCTAGAAATATTTTGTTTGTAATGGCTTTTCTGATCATGGGCAATGTTATTGGTCGATCTGCGAAGTTAAGCTGCGGTTGCCGCGGTCGGGCTTTGGATGGGTGACCATTCTTTTCACATAAAAACCACTCCGTGTCTTGATTTTTGTGTTTATATCCCCTATGACCATTCATTATAGTGTTTTTTTGGGAGGCCGAAGTTCAGCAGTGGTCGTTTACTAGCTGATGTATGTGTGCGTGTAGCAATTTAAACATAATAACGGATATACCTTTACGGCGTTTGGAATGATGCCTCTTTAAGTAGTAACTACCTTTTTGTCGTGGGGAAATCCTCATGGACTTCCTCCGCCTTGGGAAGGGCGCGCCGGGGCACTCTTACCGGCTGAAACCCCACGGTGTCCTTCCACCTACCTCTGGCTGGGGATGAGGTGATCATCTTTCAGCATTAGACAGCACCAGGCAGGTAACGGACCGTCACTGCGTGACGGGCGCCGTCTCTGTGACCAGGGGTGCAATTCCTTAAGCTCAAACATCCATACATCCTTGAATACAGAATTAAAATGAGCGTGAAAATCCAATTTCGTATACGCTAAGACATGATTGAAGCTATTCAAGGACACATCACAGAAGGTGAGCCATGGGAACGAGTCTTAGGGAATACTAAATTGGGTTGTCACCGTTATTTCAATTCTGAATTCAAGGATGTGTGGATGTTTGAGATTAAGGAATTGCACCCCTGGTCGGCCGCACATAACTTCGGAGAGCCGCGTGCAGAAAACCACGTGCCGCCATCTCGTGCCTGTTTCTGTTCGGGCGACGGACTGCCCTTAGTTCGTCACCCGCAGGTCGCTACTCATGGAGGCCGGAGATCATTCAGCGCCCTCCACCGGTGTGTTTTCCGCTGCGGGAATACGAGGCGGTCTCCTCCCGACCCTGCTCAGCCACCTGCTTTGCTTGCATCACGTCCTCGCAACTCCACGCGCTCTCGCTCCGGACAAAAGAACTACATACTCTCTGTCAATGAAGTCAAGTTATCTGTAAACTTGACACATTTTTCTTCTTTTTACCGCGCAAGAACAAGCGGCACACCAGAATGTGCCTATATGTATTCTAACCGTAGAAAATCACACGTAGCAATTTTGCGTAGGCACAGAAACAGTAAATACACCCCAAAATTAAATACCAACCATTTCTCATGACTCTTGCTTCAAAATTACTGCTTAGCCGCACATAATTCTCATGCTTTTTTCACGAAACGCCTGATAATAAACGTCAATTAGTAATAATTACAACTCACGATCGCAATTGGACCATAATGAGATATGTATAAGAACAGAAATAAAAGGAAGTAGCGTAATAAAGATCGTATATTGAGTATAATGATACGTCCCGATGTGTATAATGTGATTCAATGAAACGTTTCGCCGACTCAGTACGATATGTATCTTTCGCGGGCAATTTCCTAGATAATAATCTAGCTTGTTGAATAAATTGGTACTGACGGCGCCATCTGTGATCAGGTAGATAGTTTATGTCTCATTTCATCATTTTACTGAAGAGACATCTAACGGTGAATAATAATATAACTTTAATAGCCTAACAGATTACTGGTTTACTTACGTAATAACAGATGGCGCTGAATGCAAGTTATTGTTTTAAGGTAATTTTCATAATGGCGCTGTAAACAGAAATGATACTGAGAGCTTTGATTTAAACAATAAAAATCTTTAATCTTTGTTAGGTAGGTAGATTTAGTTATATTATGCCACTCACTTTTAAATTAAATTTTTATGGCACTTAAATATAAAGGTATGTAACCTAAAACTTGTCAGGTTTTAAGTACCTTTTTTATTAGTGTCCAGTGGAAATTCTAGATGAACTTCCTTCGCCCCGGGGAAGAGCGAAGGTGCAAGGGGGGCTCCTATCGGCCAAAAACCACTGTAGCGGTTATCTTCGGCACCGAAGGAGGGCCCAGGTCCTCGTAATATCACACAGGAGTTAAGTACCTACTGTTTATGACTCGTGCTCGGATCGGCCTTCTCCCGATCCCGCTCTGCAATCTCCTTCTGGAGCATGACGCTCTCGCAGAAGGAAACCACTGCGCTCAAATTTTCATGCTCTGCTAGGGTACCAAACTCCTAGCAAAGCCTGAGTTAAGGGTTACCCCTTTCGGCATGATCATATTGATGGTACGTTGGCTTTTATTTATCTAAAAATATGCCTATTATTCTAATATATTTTCATTTTGTGCTTCCAGTTTGTTTGTGCTCTTTAAATGTGTATCCTTTCTTTCTTGTTCTATTCTTATCAAGCTTATCCAATAGAACAAAAAGTCTCACTAGTTCTATCAAAGAAATATTGAAACTACTGGGAATAAACCAATTAGACAGTTGAAGTCGCCTCGATGCGCAAGGAATACTATGGAGCAGAAGTTGGATTTTGCTAACACTTATAATACCAATCTTATCTGGGTACCTGGACACGTAGGTGTTGAGGGTAATGAGAAAGTAGACCATCTAGCTAGGACGGGGTGGAATATTTATTAATTAATTAATTTATGTAAGGTTTACCAACAGTTCTTACAAAGACAAAGATTTTTTATTTCGTAAAGCCTGGTAAGCGCCAAATTTGGTTCGACGGAGGGGAGGAGCAAAGGGGTAATAGGTTTACGAGGGCGTCTACGGGGTACTCTAAGACAGAACTTACTTAGAAGCTCAGGACAGTTGATTTGGTTCCTAAACAACTTAAAAATAAAGTTAAGGTATAGTAGCTCTAGGAATATCCAGATCATTGGCCCAGAGCCATTTGTAGGAACACCTTGCGATACTACAAAGTAGAGATGTGAAGCTTTAGCAGCAGCGGGGTCCGGGATCAAAATTAAAATAGATGTTTCAATTATAATAAAACAATTTTAAACGGATTAAATCGCGTGTATTATTGATTTTTGTTTTCCTGACGTTTCGAACACTTTGCAGGGTGCGACCACGAACCCTGCAAAGTGTTCGAAACGTCAGGAAAACAAAAATCAATAATACACGCGATTTAATCCGTTTAAAATTGTTTTATTATAATGTGTAATAATCGCGAAAACCTAAGACAATACTAGATGTTTCAATCATAATTTTTTTGTCTTTCATAGGTAGTCTTCCAGGACCGAATTACAATCGCTCCCGACAGTATTTTCCGTATTACCCAATTTGCCACATATTTATTTTCATAGAGATCAGTACTTCGTACCAAGGAGTATACGGCCGCTATTGCAGTACCTACCAACAGGCATACCATACGTTTGCTGGAAAAGAAAATCTCAGAGCAGAGAGAGGCCTAAACAATTCCAAGACTTCTGCAGCACAAGAGTAGACGGTATTCAGAAACTTGGAAAGGAGAGTGCCGAAATTGGACCCACTAATAATGAAGCTATGTTGCAGTATGAATTTACGTTCATTATAAGTACATCTGTTGGGGAAACGGAAATGAAAAAAAAAATGAAAAACAGTTTATTGGTAAAACAAGTGTAGGTATAAACAAAAGTTTTTAGATTGGATCCTCCTTTTAGGCGGGTAGTGCCTGTATTAGGAGAGTCCGCTCTTCCATAGCAAAACGTGTTATATTATGCTAAACGTCATAATATAATAAATAAATGAACGACGAACAGTCCAATGGCGAATCGATCTTAGAAGAACGGTTGCGGAATCCTTGATCTGCGTTTCAATATAATAGAAGAAGTACGGGTGATAATGTTTTCTCCTCATTGCAACTGAGCTATATTTAGCTGTGTACAGATAAAAGCATTTAAATTAATTGAAAAAGACTGCATATCTGCGGTGCATAATCTGTAATTACTATCTTCTATGTTTAATCTGTAAGTACGTTATCGGTAAGGCGATAAAGTTTGCCGCGCTTGCACTGCCAGCCAAGTATCAGTTAGGCAGTGTGTCTTTGTGCCAGTGTGTTGTGTGTCTTCGGAGAGTGGACTTCGTTCAATATGGCGCGAGTATGTAAATTTTACGATTATTTTTATCTTTCTTACTAGTAAAGTACCTACTAAATAAAGAACAACGTTGTTAATAATATATTTATCGTGTTTATTACAATTACATAACAAAGATATGTCTATAGGTCAAGTTCAAAGTTTATCTCTCCATGTTTAGATAACAATTTCGGTACAGGAGGCTAAAATATTCCTGGTTCGTCACGTCATCACTCACTTCTCTCAGTACTGCTACATCATAAAACAAACTAGTTTACAAAATCTTGTCATAATTAATGTTATTTATAGTAATGTCTTCGGTTTTTGTGAATATCACTCATATAATAAAACACTTTTAAACGTCGTCATCACGTATAATATAGATTTTTTGTTATTCCTGACTTTTGAACACTGAAGCATTCGTGTTCGCAGGATACACGTTCTTCCATGATACAACTGACAGCATTTTTTAAAGATTAAAAAGATTAAATATGTTTATTGCAAGAATGTAGTACATAAAGGTGGTAATAATTATAAATAGATCTTACATTCTACCATAACAATGGTGTGCAATCGTTCGATTCTAAAATACATAAGTTAAATAATGATTAATGTGCATGCAGTCATTCTAATAATTACATTAATGTTAAAATCCTAGTTAGCTAAAATAAAAAATAAAATGTCAAATTTAATAAATTAAATACTTCTTCTTCTTCTCTCAGATTATCGCTTCTGTAGATTATCTTCCACAATTTCGCCAATGTCAAGTTTAAGGCAACGTCGTTCGGTATTTAGATTAATAAATCTTTACATATTCATAAAATATTTCTCAAAAATGAAAAAAAATCTAAAAATATGTCGGCAACGTCGTACGGTTCAATTCGTCCCAATTACAGCCAGGCACTGTTTGTCATATTGAAAAATTGAATTGAATTGACTAAGGTGACAGGCGTCGACACAGATTTTAAAAAATAATATTATTTTATCTACCGGATAAATCTAGTCAAAAGTTATTTCGATGCACGCAGTAATCACTCACAGTGTCTTGATGTTTCTTATTGTTGTTTTTTTTTGGAGATACCTGCCAGCCGTCTTCTCTATTAACACTAGGATGTCTATTTTTGTGTGATTTCAGGTCAATATCCCAACTATCAAACTCAACAATGGCCAAGAGATCCCAGCGTTGGGCTACGGTACCTGGCTCGGTATAAACGAGAGTGTAAGAAATCATAAAGTTTCCTTTCCCACATTTAATGCTAACTTGGAACTCAATTTGGTTCTGCATAGTTACTTTAATACAACATTACTTTTTGTATATACAAAAGCAGAGATACCGCTAAAAGAGTTTCATTAAAGAGTCTATGTAAAAATACCCATGTAATATGATGATAACGCACAAAGTTATATTGCCCCGTTGCCCGTGCATAATCATGCCACACGGGTGCAAGGAATACCGGGGGGCCTTGGGGGTCACGAGCGTGCCAATTGGGTAAATCTGCGTGCTCATACCGAGCGACCCCGGGAAGACGATGGTGTGCACGTAGTCACATGCAGCCGTGCAGCACAACGCACAGCGAGGCTTCGGGGAAAGAAAGAAAGAAAGCAGTTATTACCACACTAATTTAACACAAAAAACAAACTAGAAAATGACAAGTAATTTGTTTATATGGTGTGGCAAAAGGAGCGGTCTCAGCAAAATGTTGAACAGTGAGCAGCATGGCCGCAACACTGCCCAACGCTGGTTTGCAGTCCGTCCCCATTTACTACCGTTATGTAAATATAGATAACACTAAAAGTACAATAAACAACATTAAATATAAGTTAAAAAAAATAGTAATTATGTAGATTAAAGATTATAGATTGCCAATTGGAAATCCTTTACAATGCCTCCGAGATGTGTCTGGGGGGAGGGGGCTCTTTACAGTAGCTTCCCCTTTCAAAGTCAAAGTCAAATTGTTTTTATTCATGTAAACCACTTGCTGGCACTTACGAATAGTCAGAATTTAAATAGTTGCACAGTTCCAAGTCGTTGGTCCTGTGGAGAACAACTGGCAAGAAACTCCATGGATATACTCTTTTGAAATTATATATGAAAGTATTACGGTCTTCAATTAAAATCGGTCACTCCGGTGATTTTAGCCGATAGAAGTCCGACACTGTACACTGTAAATTATGAATATGACTTTGATGTTATACACTATGACGGCACGGTTGGTGCAGTGGCTGATACAGTCGGCTGCTGCGCTCCGGGTCGTGGGTTCGATTCCCGCACGGGACAAATGTTTGTATGATCTGCAGATAGTTGTTCCTAGTCTGGGTGTATTGTGTGTGGAATTTATGTCTGTAAACGCACCCACGACACAGGTGAACTCCTAGTGCGGGGCAAACTTAAAAAAAGAACACTATATCATAGACTACCTACATATACACTAACGGCCGAAATTAATAATCAATCTAATCCAAAATCTTCAGATTTAGAAATGTATCCGTTGTTGTGTTACGATCACATTTAACACAGAAAACAGACATATACGTAATCCGAAATCCAAAGATTTTGGATTACGTATATGTTCAATGAATTTGGATTAGATCGATAATTAATGTCGGCCGTAAACCTAAACATAACTAGGATTTACGAACCCACCGGTATCTCCATCACTTGTAAACTTAGTTTTTTCGTTTGTTATTATTACACTAATTATATTTTTGTTGCATTTTATGATTTTAGGAGCCGAAGGACCCTACGAAACCTTTTTCGGTTTGTATTTGACACATTATTTTCTATTATAATTATAATAAGTATTATCTCTAAAAGACTCCGTCCACTACATAGAAGGTGAGTCGGCAACGCACTCGCAGCTGTATACAGGGTGTCCAGTAAATAGCGCGACATACTGCAGGGGGTGAGAGCTTGGGTCAATACCTACCAAAAAAACACAGTATATGTTCAGCAAAATCTTACGAATTTACAGTAGTACCAAATTTTCCGAAATATTGAAAAATCTCTACTTGACACAGATTTTTAAGCATCTCGTAATGAAAAATTCCTTTTCTAGTTTGTTTTTTTACCTCAAATTATTTGTGAATAGTTACTTTACTCATTGGTAAGTCTTTATTCTATTAAGATGGTTGGCTGATACAGTCGACTGCTGCGCTCCGGGTCGCGGGTTCGATTCCCGCACGGAACAAATATTTGTATGATATCTGCAGGTAGTTGTTCCGGGTCTGGGTGTATTGTGTGTGACATGTATGTCTGTAAACGCACCCACGACACAGGAGAAATCCTAGTATGGGGCAACGTTTTATTAAAAAAAAAAAAAAAAAACTGAAATGTTTTCAAGAAATACAATTTTTATTTAAATTCTCACAGTACAATTTTCTTATCTTAAAATTTTGTACTACTGTAAATCTGTAAGAAGAAAGAAAGAAAAAAAGAAAATATTTTTATTTCGGTATCGCAAAACAAAATAAAGTATCAATTAAATAAGAAAATCAGAAAACAGCATGCATATCAATAAAAGTAGGGTACAATCGACTAACAGACATGCCATGAATTAAACCAGTCATTGATATTTATGACCTTGTAAATCTTTCTCCAGTTCGAGTTCGGCGTAGAAGGAATTCCCAAGATGATGGAAGCTCTATCGTACGCCATAGACATTGGATACCGGCACATAGACACTGCCCACTTCTACAGGGTCGAACCGGAAGTGGGACAGATCATAAACCAGAAGATTAAAGATGGCGTCGTGAGAAGGGAAGATCTTTTTATTACTACTAAGGTGTGTATTACTAAGGTTACTAAGGCTGTATTTGCCGTATGGCGGTGCTAAGAATACCACCAACCCACCTCACCCCGTGGGTGTCGTAAAAGGCGACTATGGGATAAACCGGAGGATGGGCAGCAGCGTTTTTCGAGTACATTAAAAACTCAACTGCAATCACCAACCCGTCTACCTAGCGTCGCGATTATGGCAAACCCCCACGTGGGCCCATGACGTTTATCGGCTGAAATGATGATGAAGAAGTATCTTGTATCTTCTATCTTTGTCATAGTCGTCATAAGATGCTCAAAACACAAATCATAATATGTTGTCCCGGGTTCGAGTGTTTGTGCATGTCAATTTTATGACTGTCAAATGAAATTTGATGTCTGGCGTCCCCCATAATGGGGGGAGTTTGTCGGTACTGACCACGCTTGGCAGGCGGATCGGTGAGCGCATTATTGCTACTGTTCTGCAGATAGGGCGGTGGTGCCCAACACTCAGGATCAGAATCCCAAGCCACCTTTTACGACTTCCACAGGAGGAGATGGAGATCACACGGAAAACTATAATTACTGGCCTTGTCATGTTAGCCGTGTGGTGCCGGCTAGCCGTGTGGTGCCGGCTCAGAATGCCACCACCCCATCTCCTCCCGTGGGTGTCGTAAAAGTCGACTAAGGGATTGGCCGGAGGATGGGCAGCAGCGTCCTTCGAGTACATTAACAACTCAACTGCGATCGCCAACCCGTCTGCCAAGCGTGGCGATTATGGCAAAACCCCCCAACGAGCCCACAACACACCCATATCGGTCGTTGTGGTGATCTTTGGGGGAGGCCTGTGTCCAGCAGTGGACTTCATTCGGCCGAAATGATGATGTCATTTAAACATTAATCGTTTTCAGGTGTGGCAGCACTTTCACCGCGAAGCTGACGTGGAGGTATCACTCCAAGGATCTCTACGTCGCTTGAACCTGGAGTATGTCGACCTAGTGCTGATGCACTGGCCTATGTCCATATCGGTAATTCAACAGTTACAATAATCAATTTTTTTTAATATATATAAGGTCTTATTTTAATAATCCACGATATTTTGCATGGTGCCTCAGTAAATGCTTAAGATGATGTACCGAACACAAAAAAAGAACTCATGGTAAATATCCATTTCTTTCTTTGGTGTGATGTCGCTACCGTGCGCCATCTGTTTTGTTTAACGTTACAGACTATCTATATCAGTCAACCAGCCCCGTCCGCCACTGTCTTACTAGATGCATGTGAATATTATCACAACTAAGAGAACTAGGACGTAATGAAATAAATGATTTAATAAAATATTTTTTTAAACAGCAGATTTACAAGTTTGTTTTTATACCTACATTATCTTCATCGTTCACTACAGCACCATGCAAAATATCGTGGACTATTAAATTAAGACCTTGTATATATATATATAACGATGCCCCACACTAGGATTTCTCCTGTGTCATGGGTGCGTTTACAGACATGAATTCCACATACAATACACCCAGACCCGGAACAACTACCTGCAGATCATACAAATTTTTGTTCCGTGCGGGAATCGAACCCACGACCCGGAGCGCAGCAGCCGACTGTATCAGCCACTTTTATTCGAAATAAACCCATTTCTCCATTAGAAGATCTGACATAGGCATAATTAAGGTAGTGGGCGGGGCACATTGCTAGTAGAACTGATGGCCACTGGAGCAGAAAGGTTATCAAGAGATGGACAGACGACCTCATGAAGGTCGCTGGGAGTTGTTCGATGCAGATGGCATGTAACCAGTATGGAATAGGCTTTTGTTCAGTAGCGGAGGTCCTCCGGCTGATGATTTATTGAATCTGAAGAGTTTGTTTGTTTTTTCGTTTGAACGCGGTAGGTAATCTCTGAAACTACTAGATTGATGTGAAAAAATCTTTTTGCATTTGATAGCCCAATTCTTGAGAAAGGATTATCACGCTATAAAATGAAAAAAAAACTTTATTGAAGTCGGGCGGGGCCAGGTTATGCCCCACCCCGGTGACGCGCACGTGGTCACGTAAAGCGAGGCTTGGGGGGATCCTTTACAATCCTCCCCGAGAAGTGCCTGGGGGGGGCGACCTTTTTACAGTCGCCTTCCCTCCGCTAGAGGGGGTGACCGCTTTACAGTCATCCCTTCCAAGATGTGCCTAAAGGCGTGGCACCAATGGGCGGCTCTAGTGTGATCTTACGAGGACCTGGAGCCCCCCGTCGGTGCCGAAGATGACCGCTCCAGTGGTTTTAGCCGGTAGGAGTCCGGCATACCCCTTCGCCCTTCCCCGGGGTGAAGGAGGTTCCATGTAGAATTTCCACTGCACATCAATAAAAAAATAAGAAAAAGGTATGCCCACCACACATGGTTCATGCAGACCAACGAGAAGTTATATTTTATACCTAGCCCCGCCCGACTTCATAAAGATTTTATTCCTATTAAGTGGTTTCAATATAAAAAAAAAAAAATTTTTTTTAATGTTTTATTCTCAAATAACTTTGCTTAGTTATGTTGTAAGCAAAATCACCCCGAACGAACTGACATCATCATATCCTGAACAAGCTGAACAAACCATAACCGTAACCTAATTATTTTTCTAAAATAACAGTTATTCCTTATAACATCAGCTATCTGCCCATCAAAGTCCCGTCAAAATTGGTCCCGCCATTT
Organism: Diloba caeruleocephala; assembly: GCA_947459985.1. Taxonomy (NCBI): domain Eukaryota; kingdom Metazoa; phylum Arthropoda; class Insecta; order Lepidoptera; family Noctuidae; genus Diloba; species Diloba caeruleocephala. Next base: position 11,146,560 of record OX381631.1, read on the forward strand.
CGGGGATTACCGAGAACAAACAGACAGACAGACAAAAAAAAAATGATTTTTTTGTTATATGTACCGTATATACTTTCATATGCATTTCGTAAAAAGCTGTTATTTTGACATTACAAACAGACACTTCAATTTTATTTATTTGTATAGTTTAACATCAGCTATCTGCCAAAGTCTCGTCAAAATCGGTCCAGCCGTTTCGGAGATTACCCGGAACAAAAAGACAGACAGACAAAGATTGTTTTTTTGTTTTATGTACCGTATATACTTTCATATGCATTTCGTAAAAAGCTGTTATTTTGACATTACAAACAGACACTTCAATTTTATTTATTTGTATAGAGTATAGATACAGACACCACACGATACTGCATTAGCATTGAGATCTAAAAAGAGCCCATTCAAATAAAACCATGTCCTACTTACAGCAAAACGGCGTAGACGAAAAGATAGACTATTTGGAAACATGGCGGGGCTTCGAGAACGTTCTCCGTAAAGGCTTGACCAAATCCATTGGAGTTTCCAACTTCAATGTGGAACAGATGACGAGACTCCTGAAGAATTGTAAGGTGGCGCCAGTAGTTAACCAGGTTGAGGTAAGATTATTTATTACGAGAGTCATACAAAATGTTTTTCATCATTTCGGGCGAATGGAAGAAAGAAAAGAAAGAAAGAAAGAAAGATTTATTTTGATCACAACACAGAGACACGATTGTAAAAACAGGGACATAGATAACAATATTTAAAAATATAAAAATGTACAAGTCCAAATAAAAACGTAAACCTTCGTAGGTACCTAATAATATATGTCTCACGGTTGGACCAAATAGGTGTCAAATGAAGTCCACTGCTGGACAGGCCACCCCCAAAGATCACCACAACGACCGATACGGGTGTGTTGTGGGCTCATTACGGGGTTTTGCCATAATCGCCTCGCTTGGCAGACGGGTTGGCGATCGCAGTTGAGTTGTTAATGTACTCGAATGACGCTGATGCCCATCCTCCGGCTAATCCCTCAGTTGACTTTTACGACACCCACGGGAAGAGATGGGGTGGTGGTATTCTGAGTCGGCACCACACGGCACAACCCATATTAATATCTAAATAATATCTTATATGCATATGCTGCAACAATTCATTCAGTAGCGCTGATTTTTATGAAGTCTCCTAAATCTAGTCATTTGACGGCACCGTTGGCGCGGTGGCTTTCTTTCTTCTTTATTTATTTCTTTCTTCTTTCTTTTTTCTTCTTTTCTTCTTTCTTTCTTCCAATATTTAAATCCGTTAAACATAGCAGCAATAAATCGTGTACCTAGAATAGTGAACAAACTACTATAGTCGTTTACAAATTCCTCCGTATAATCATATGTCCAAGTCAACAACGTTTTCTGCACCTCTGCTTTAGCTTTACGAAGCGATGCCTTGGACAGGTTACAGATGTTGTTAATTCCCTATATTTAACAATACCCTCGTAATATAGATTTTCCCTTCCAGATAAACCTAAATCTCGGCCAAAATGAGCTGGTTGACTTCTGTCAATCCAACAAAGTGGTGATAGTGGCGTACTCGCCGTTCGGCACTATGGTGCCATCCCGAAGTTCCCCGAACAGTCCCGAACCGAAGCTCAACAATCCCACCATGGTGGCTTTAGCAAAGAAATATGGGAAAACTGTCACTCAAATTGCGCTGAGATATATGGTAAGTCGTTCTTTTAGGAGCTTCGTAAATCGATGCTGTCTGTCGAAATTCCTCCCAAAATGACGACACAGTTGTGGAAATCTATGGGGAGGCCTTTGTTCTGCAGTGGACGTATGAATGGCTGATATGATGATGATGATGTCTTCGTATTAGCCATAGAACGTCTACTACTTAAAAAGCCTCCCCCATGGATTTCCACAATTGTGTCGTCACTTTGGTAGGAATTTGCTCATTCACCACGCTTGTCAGGCGGGTTGCCAAACGCAGCATGGCTTCTGTTCCACAAAAGGGATGCTGCTGCCAATTCTTCTGATTTAGAGTTATAACAGTCACCTTTTACGACATCCACGGGATGACACGGAGTGGTGCTATATTTTTCATCCAGACATCACATGGAGATATATTCGAACATCCCAGGCTGGTGTTATTAATAATAGTGGGTCACTAGGACCCTGACTTCGTACGGATGATTACTAGTACAAAGGCCTACATGCCGGCCGCGTCCAACGTCTCACAGCAACCTTCACCAAGGCTCCTGTACATCTCGTTTGAGGACATCCCACAGGATAAACGGGTAAGGCCTTAGTTCAGCAGTGGACAGACTTGGGCTGATATGATGATGGTGATGATGAAGATGACTATTATAAAAGTGAAAGTTGTATGTTTAAATGGGTGAGGCAAAAAAGGGCCTTCATAAAAAAAACACGCGTATTGATCAGAGCCACGATGACGGCTTCTTTCTTACTTTCTATTCGTGTGAATAGTGGCCAACCTTGTGTAAGAGTTGTCAAGTTACCCAAAAGCCTCTCACTTGGCTTAACGGCCACCGTCTAATGACAACAACCGGGACCGACAATTTTAAGTGGCCTCCGAACCACGGAGACGCTTAAGTTCAAATTCCACATTGCGACCAACCATCCATAAATATACCGCGCCAAACGTTGCCTCGCAGATCGTTTACCTATCAGTGAGTACAACACGCTCTGTACCTCTAGTACGAGTTTCTTTTCACAATCGAAACGTAATAGTAAACTACACGTTTACCGCGTTCGCCTCTGCAATTGCCCCGCTCAAAACTTTTCAACCAATCGGAGCGCCGAACGCAGTAAACTTGTAGTTTACTGTTAAGTTTCGATTGCAAAAAGTAACTCGTACTAGGGATACTGAGCGCCACAGCCACTACTAACATAAAATAGCTACTAATAAAATAAAATATTAATTTTGTATATATTTTTCACAGTACCAACGTGGAATCATCAGTATACCAAAAACGGTAACCAACACCCGTGTTGTTGAAAATGCATCTATTTTCAACTTTGCTCTGGATAAAGCTGATATGGAGACTTTGGCAAAATTCGACAACGGCTATCGCACAGTCCGACCAGTATTCTGGCAAGACTATCAGAATTACCCGTTCGACATAGTTCCGGGCAAAGTGGAAATACCAGAGGCTCTACGAATTTGGAAGAATGGAATTAAATTGGATATTGATTAGATTTCATCAGTTATCAGTCACAGCAAAACGTAAATTAAAAAATTAAATGCTTTATGGATAATCACATCTAAGTACTTACTTATTTATGCTATAGCCTGACCAATACCGCTGTACCGCGTCTTAGGTATGCGCGGGGAGGTGGGGAGTGGGTAGAAAAGAGACAAAATGATAAAACGGAGCGGCTGCTCGACCCCCCGGGCCTCGCTGCTCGCATACCTAAGTCGCGGTATATAGCGGTATCGGTCAGGCTATAGCATATATATATATATTATCTAGGTAAAATACACATCATGATCACATCCAAGTACTTACCAATTTATAGAAAAGTGTATATTATCTCAGTAAAGTACACATTATGATCACATCTAAGTACTTAACAATTTATAGTAACACGTATATTATCTTGGTAAAATACACATTATGATCACATCTATGTAAGTACTTACCAATATGCATTTATTAACAATAGCATAGTATATCGTCTACGTATATTTACGTACACATCGTAGTATATCGTTTGTTGAAAAAATATAAATGTTGTTTCAACTATTGTTTTATTTCACATCCTAACACACATTTCGGCGAGAATTTATCTGAGACAGGTAAAAACACCACGGCCTTCCTTATAGCTACCTCACTGGGGCTGCGGAAATGGCTTGCGTATTGGACCCCACCCTCTGCAGGTTTCGGCGCGACTTCGGACATCTTTCAAGGGAGGCCTGTGCAGAACAAGCGCCCGAGCGCCCCACCGCCTCGGGCCTGCTCCTAGGCCACGTACTGCCCCGAGTTCGTCGCCCGCAGGACGAGCATCCCTGAACATCACGAACTTAATTGTTCCTGAAATGGAATGACCCTTTGATCCGGGAAATATCACTAGTTATTCCTACCATTCCCTCAGAGGAAAGCAAGAAACAATTTGTTCCTACCGGTCCCCCTGAGAAAAGAAAGAAATATCTTTTTTTTGCACCTACAACCACGCACACTTGACTAAAATCAAATACTAATTAATGTAAACGAAAAATAGGAACAACCAGAGGAATAAAGTGGCAACACATTTTTTTACACAACGTTAGATCATACTTCAAAGCTAAACTTAAATTTTAAAACATGCTGTGCATCTTGTCCGTGCGAAAAGGTTTGTTACTCAGCTTAATGCTGTGGCGTTGTAACTTGAAACAGGTCCAACGACAACAGCCCTGGTTTTCTTGTGACGCAGTGAAGTCTTCCGTATAAATAGTAGTGTTGTTTATTTAAAATAATTATATTCATATTATATATATTTATGGGTTATAGTATACAATTTTATAATAAAACTAGCTGGGACCCGCGGTTTCACCCACGTTTAATTTAAAAGAAATTTAGAGTACTTCGCCATAGACACGACAGAATATATATATTGGATTTCAAGGGTTATTTCTTTTTTGCGCGGAACCCTAATTATTTTTAAAATAAAATTAAAGTAGCCTAAGTTATTCCTTATAACATCAGCTATCTGCCAGTGAAAGTCCCGTCAAAATCGGTCCAGCCGTTGCGGAGATTACCCGGAACAAACAGACAGACAGACAAAAAAATTCAAAATAGTTTTTTTGTTTTATGTACCGTATATGCTTTCACATGCATTTAGTAAAAAGCTGTTATTTTGACATTACAAACAGACACTTCAATTTTATTGATTTGTATAGATACCGGAGACAGTGCTGCAATTACCGCAAAATAAGTTTAAAATATTTGTAAATATACTCTATGCAAACAAGCATATTATACATTAGAGGATTACCTTAGAGATATAAATGTTTGGCAGAGTGATTGTCCAGCTCCGCAAGACCACTATAAGAAATGATTCAAATTTTTCATTTTTGACTTATTGACATGCCATCTTGTTGTTGCATGTTTTGTGACATCAATTTATTCAGATTTACTTTTCTGACATTTCAATTATTATTTTTTGACATGACATTATTATTATTAATTATTTACACCTGAATTTATTATTGTATAATTTTTTATATTCAACTGGTTTATGATTTGATATTGACACTTTTAAGAGGTTTAGACTTTACTATGTTTAATGTAGGAACATTGTCTTTATATAACCTGAATTTTCGAGAACATTGTACACATAAATATTGTAACATGATTTTAAAAGAGTAACCATGGAGTTTCTTGCCCGTTCTTCTCCATAGGAAATCTACATCTTGGAACGTGGCAACTAAAGTCATGACGATTCATAAGTGCTATTAATGGTTTAAATGAATAAAAATCTTTTTATCTTTATCTTTATCTTATCTTACACATTCTATATAGTTGTGTTATTTATTATTTATGCATATTAATTATATATTTCTTTGTAAATTAGTATAACTTAAAATAAATATTATTGCTGTATCGCTTCTGTCAGTCACTAGGGGGTATAGTTGAAAACCAGCACCAGATGCTTGCCTTACCTGAAACTGGATACCCATTTAGCACAACTGTAGGGCATACACTTCGATCAAAATGTTGCTTCATATTTCTCTGTTTAGCATGTTCTTGTTTGTGATGTCTCACTTTGTCGCTAAAAAAGTATTCTTTCTTTCTTTCTTTCGCAATGGCTAAAGGGGTATGTCTGTCTGTCTGTGCATTCTGCAACCGAAGAGCGTGGCCCTCCATCGCCCTCTTGGATACCTAAACTAGACGAGGCTGCTTGACCTTTGAGCGTACGTTGTCCCAGAATCCCAGCACACCGCAAGCACCAATTCTGGCAAGGTTACAGCAGGCATATGAGATCACCTGGTTCATAGTAAAAGTTCTCAGAAGCTGTGACAGTAACTTCTTTTTTTAAGGACTACGTAAGACAGTTCATGAAATTGACCTACCTACGGCCCGACCCGCCGACCGACCCAACACCGACCTCCAAGCACCGAGCACCACTAATCCGGCCCAAGGTAGCGACCCAGTCATGACCACCGGCCTGCCAATTCAATTAATGACGTTGCCAAAAATACAATGTAGATCAATCATCATTTCAGCCGAACGAAGTCCACTGCTGGACACAGGCCTCCCCCAAAGATCACCACAACGACCGATATGGATGTGTTGTGGGCTCATTGAGGGGTTTTGCCATAATCGCCACGCTTGGCAGGCGGGTTGACGATCGCAGTGGAGTGCCCATCCTCCGGCCAATCCCTTAGTCGACTTTTACGACACCCATGGGAGGAGATGGGGTGGTGGCATTCTGAGCCGGCACCACACGGCATAGCCGGCACCACATATTATGAACATTATGAAGTTTTACTTGTAAATCGTAGGATTTACCAACCTGACTTGGTAAATGTAAGGTTCAATATAAATTAAGACGATCTTTGGGCATTTACCTTAAGAGTTTAGCACATACTAGGTTTTACTAATAAATATTAGTAAATGTTGGGTTTGGGATCAATAATACACAATAATAACCGGAAGTTTTAATTTAACGACGAGTTAGCAGATACTTAGCCGTGTGGTGTCGGATCTAGAATATAGCACCACTCCAGCTCCTCCAGGGGAAGTCATAAGAGGCGACTAAAGGTTTTTAAACCCGAGAGATAGGCGGCAGCGTCCCTTCTGTGGAAGAGAACATATACTGCACTCACCAACAAACCTTTTTTTTTTTTATTGATTACAAGTGGAAATTCTACATGGAACTTCCTTCACCCCGGGGAAGGGTGAAGGGGTATGCCGGACTCCTACCGGCTAAAACCACTGGAGCGGTCATCTTCGGCACCGAAGGGGGGCTCCAGGTCCTCGTAAGATCACACTAGAGCCACCCATTGGTGCCACGCCTTTAGGCACATCTTGGAAGGGATGACTGTAAAGCGGTCACCCCCTCTAGCGAAGCCAAGCCTCGCTTTGCGCTGTACTGCGCACACGGCGGCACGTGACCACGTGCGCGCCACCGTCTTCTCGGGGGTCGCTCGGTGTGAGCACGTAGACTCCCCAATCTGCGCACCTGCGACCCCCGAGGCCCCCCACCATGAAGTGACGACAGGGGGCCACCAACAAACCTGCTGTGGTTGTGTATTGGCAAATTCCCCCCAATGACGACACAAATATCACTGTGGAAATCTATGAAGGAAACCTCTGTTTTGCAGTGGACATCCTTCGCCTGATGCATGATAATGGACACCCATCCGTGAATATCAACCGAAATTACGAACGGAGCGGATTCTATACCCGCGCCCTGCGCGATAAATATGTGTAGATACCTCGCCCGCCGACTGTTCCCGAAACTATAAGCACCTAATAAAACACAGTATGTTAGTATGATGAGTTAGCTAGGTCGTGGCCCTTGGATTTAGTCGAGGAGTCAGTATAGCTTTATGGCAGGAGTCCTCGGGGGTCGCGAGCGCGCTTATTGGGAAATCTGCGTGCCCATACCGAGCGACCCCCGGGAAGACAGCGGTGTGCATGTGGGCACGTACCGCTGTGTGCGCAGCACAGCGCATAGTGAGGCTTCGGGGGAATCTTTTACAATCCCCTCGAGAGATGCCTGGGGGGTGGCCTCATTATAGTCGCCTTCCCTCCCCTAGAGGGGATGACCGCCTTACAGTGATCCTCTCCGAGATGTGCCTAAAGGCGTGGCACCAATGGGTGGCTCTAGATGGAGATCTTTCGAGTTCCTGGAGCCTCCCTTCGGTGCCGACGATGATCACTCCGGTGGTTTTAGCCGGTAGGAGTCCGGCATGCCCCTTCGCCTTTCCCGGGGCGAAAGAAGTACATGAGGTATTTCCACAGGATCAAAATAAAAAAACAGTCTAAAAAGTTTGGAGAATACTGAACATTCTATTTTAGATTAAAATTCTCTAAAGGGCCTCTGCGTGTTGGACCCATGTCCCCGCGTAAACCTATCAAAGGCCGAGTTCCTCCTCACAGGGGATATAAACTCGTGAAAAGAGAGAAAGTATAAGTAATATAATATTTAAATAAATATTTTTGTTACCCGTTGCCAGTACTTTTGACACCTCGTAATTAGAACTTGCAGTCACTTGTTTTATTCCCAAACCCAACATTTACTAATCGTTATTAGTAAAACCTAGCAAGTCATCATTTCGGCCGAATGAAAGATCACTCCCCAAAGATCACCACAACGACCGATATGGATGTCTTGTGTGCTCATTGGGGGGTCTTGCCATAATCGCCACGCTTGGCTGCTGCCCGTCCTCCGGCTAATCCCTAAGTCGCCTTTTACGACACGCACGGGAGGAGATGGGGTGGTGGCATTCTGAGCCGGCACCACACGGCACGACTTTACTGAGTGGATGCTAGTAAAAGTACGAAATTAACAATGACCACAGATCAGTTCGGACTTTTACCATTACGACGAAAATCTTAGGATTTACCGTAATTTGAGCTTTTACAGTAACATATACAGACATTCTATACTACTATATAATATAATAATGTTTTTATTACATCGCCATCACGAACAATCCGGCTCACCTTGGACCTATTGCTGACAGCAGTTGCAGTTATAACATGGCGACTTCAATTTATATCCCATTCAGATTTATCTTCAATTTAAATGTTTTTTTTTTAGTTTATTAATAATTAATAAGTAATTATATTCATCATCATAACCCAAGGACGTTTACTGCTGAACAAAGGCCTCCCCCATAAACGGGAGAATTTGCCAGTACTCGCCGCTTCTTTGCGGAAACCTCCCACGAGAGTTCAACTCGCACTTGTTCGGTTTTTTCGATTAGTCGCCTTTTACAACATTCACAGGAGATACAGTAGTGGCTGCGATTATTCTTAATCCGGACACCACACGGACCATTTATATGTAAGACTAGCTGTGACCCGCGGTTTCACCCGCATTTAATTTAAAAGAAATTTAGAGTACTTCGACACAGACACTTGACATAGAATATATATTGGATTTAAAGGGTTTAATTTTTTTTGCGCGGAAACCTAATTATTTTTCTAAAGATAAAAGCAGCCTCAGGTTATATATTATATTCCTTATAACATCAGCTATCTGCCAGTGAAACTCCCATCCAAATCGGTCCAGCCGTTTCGGAGATTACCCGGAACAAAAAAACAGACAAAACATTTAAAAATATTTTTTTTGTTACATGTACCAATATACTTTCATATGCATTTAGTAAAAAGCTGTTATTTGGACATTACAAACAGACACTTCAATTTTATTTATTTGTATAGATATTTAAATAGGTGGCAATGAAGTGAACGCAATTATTTATTTCTCTATAAATGAAGCACTCAAATTTATGTAACTATGTTACACCTATGAACTCCTTGTTTAAACATCACACATTTAATTTCCACGTATAAAACCTTCGCAACAAGGTTCAAAATTAAACAGCACAACGAAATAAGTTAAAAAGTTCTACTAACTCCCTGATCTATTGAACCAATTATAGTTTTTAATGCTTACAAAATAAAGTAGAAAATCGTAGTCGTGGTATATGAAAACTGTTTTCTATGAAGTAAGTAACCGGTACCTATTCATGTTTAGATTGAGCTTGGAAGATGACGTTTCGTTTGGTTCTACTGACCGTTATAGTTGGAGCGGTAAGTTTTATCAACTTCATTATTATTAAAAACTGTGTATAACTTTAAGTTCATGCGTGTGGTGTCCGGATTAAGAATGTACACGTACATGATATGATTTTAAAAGAGTAACCATGAAGTTTCTTGCCCGTTCTTCTTCATATGAAATCTACATCTTGGAATGCGGCAGCTAAATTCTCGACTATTTGTGGTTCATCATCATTTCGGCCAAATAACGTCCACTGCTGGACACAGGCCTCCCCCAAAGATCACTACATCGACAGATATGGGTGTGTTATGTGCTCATTGGGGGGTTTTCCCATAATCGCCACGTTTGGCAGGCGGGTTGGCAACCGCAGTTGAGTTGTTAATGTACTCGAAGGACGCTGCTACCATCCTCCGGCTAATCCCATAGTCGCCTTTTACGACACCCACGGGATGAGATGGGTTAGTGCTATTCGTAGCCGGCACCACACAGCAAAATTTATTTGTGGTTAAATGCCTGTAAATGGCTTTTTTTCCGTGTGATGTCCACCGTCCGTGTGTGTCCGCATTTAGAATATTGTACCACTCCATCTCCTCCCATGGATGTCTTAAAAAGCGACTAAGGGAATCTAAACCAGAGGGATGGGCAGCAGCGTCCCTTCTGTGAAACGGTAGCCATACTGCTCTCACCAACCCGCCTGCCAAGCGTAGTGAGTATTGGCAAATGCCCCAAAAAATATGACACAGTTGTGGAATCTATGAGGGAGGCCTTTGTTCAGCAATGGACGTATAAATGGCCGATATAATGATGATGAAATGGCTTATATGAATAAAAATCTTTTTTATCTTATCTTTTCTTATCATGTGCACCGTGTGGTGCCGTTTAAGAATGCCACGACCCCGTCCCATCCCGTGCAGCGAGCCCGAGCAGCGTTTTTCGAGTACATTTAGTTTGGATTAGATTGATTATTAATATCGGCAGTATGGCAGCGCCATTGAGCTCACAATACAAATCCACACCGGTCATTTTGGCGATCTCTTGAGGAGGCCTACGTCCAGCAGTGGACGTTTTCGGCTGAAATAATGATGATGATGATAATTATAAATTCTCATTCAATTTGTACTTTTCAGCTGTGCGATAACAAAGATGGGGGGAAGGCGTCCAGGGTACCTTTGAACGATGGGAACTCAATACCAGCTTTGGGTCTTGGATCATTCTTGGGCTTTGATGAGGTACGTATCTTCATGTCAAATCTGTAGAAAATCACAACTATAAAAAAAAATATAGATGCCATACTTATTCTGAGAACTGGCACCGCTAATATTGCACCAATGGCGGTCATACTCCATAGACTATACACTTAATACATACTCGTACATACCCGGTTTAAGCCCTGCCACTTCATTTTGATTACATTGCAAAATTTACAATGTTAAACAAATCAAACTTCTCCTTAACTGACAAACAACGTCAAACGTGAACTTATATTGTGATGAGATCGAAATGGATCGAATGTTGATCGAAGCCAAAACGGTATTCTGCCAACATTCTTAGCTGCCACAGGTAATTTAATTGTCCTTATAAACGTCAAAATTGGGAATGAAATGAGATTATACTGGAAACACACAATTGAACCGTACGACTTTGCCGACATGATTTTTAGAATTTTTTCATTATTGTGAAATATTTTATTGAATATGTAAAGATTTATTAATCTAAACACCGTACAACGTTGCCTTATACTTGACATTGGCGAAATTGTGGAAGATACTCTACAGAAGCCATAATCTAAGAGAAGAAGAAGAAGAAGAGATTATACTGAAACTGAACTGAACTTTTAGAGGAGCAGAATGGCAATTTCTCTTCCAATTCATAATTTAATATCAGTTCGGTCAACTTTCGTTCATAGTGTAAATTAAATACGAGAAATGCCCTCTGAATGCCGATTCTCGTAATTATTTACACTGAAATTAAATTAAATAATCATTTATTCAAAATAGACCAAATTAATTAGTAGTTTAATATTAGGATAAATGAATTCTTGTTCTTTCTTCTTTTGTAAATGCATATGAAAGTATATACGGTACCTAAAGCAAAAAAACTATTCTTATTTTTTGTCTGTCTGTCGGTCTGTCGGTCTGTCAGTCTGTCGGTCTGTCGGTATGTCTGTCTGTCTGTCTGTTTGTTCACGCTAATCTCCGAAACGGTTGGACAGATTTCTACGGGACTTTCACTGGCAGATAGCTGATGTTATAAGGAATACTCGTAACTTAGGCTATTTATTTTTTGACAGACAGACATACATAAAGACATAAAAAAATATTTTTGTTATATGTACCGTATATACTATCATATGCATTTAATAAAAAGCTGTTATTTTGACATTACAAACAGACAATCTTTTAAATTAAACGGAGGGTGAAACCGCGGATCCCGGCTGGTTCAATTATAAATTGACAAAACAGTTGGTATTGTGCTCCTCTTAAGGATCAGTCTGATTTCAGTATGTATGATCTTAATTCATTCTCATTTCAATGTAAATTTTGACGTTTATTTAATGTCAGTTTTAATACCTATGTCATTTGAATATGTTAGCAGAATACCGTTTTGGCTTCAATCAACTTTCGATCCATTTTCGGTCTCATCACAGTATAAGTACACGTTTGACGTTGTTTGTTAGTTTAGAAGAATACCATTTGTGACATTTACGACATTGAGAATAATACATCGGAACCATGTTTTAAACATTTTTAGGGTTCCGAACGTCCGAAGGAAAAAACGGCGGAACCCATAAAGGATCACTCCTGTGTCTGTCTTTCTGTCCGTCTGTTCTTTACTTATAAATTACACATAACATTAAACATATCAGGAAGTTAAGTTTGTTCTTCGGATAAACTATTGATACTACTCGTTCGCCTTAACTAGTCGAGGCATCCGTCACTTCTCGTACCTAAAGATTACATACCCTCTCCACGCGAGTTCAACTCGCACTCGTCCGGTTTTTGATTACGAAAATTGGCCTTCAGATATTGTTATTAACGACGAATTAAGAAGACAAGTTGGCCAGGGCCAAGACCCAGCTAGATTATCATATCAACATACTTTAGTTTTAATCGTTTCGGGACTAGCCTGTGAGCCTAGCAGTAGATGTTTACGAACTACAATATATTTATTTTAACAGACTGGTCAAAAAGCTGTTGGAGAGCATGAAGTAGAATACCCTGTCACTTGGGCGCTGAAGGCAGGATACAGGTATGAACTCCTCAATACTTCTAACATATTCTCCACTCTGTAAACGTACTTTTGCGCCATGGTCAACCTTGTTCCGTGTAGTGATGGGGAAGCCTTCCAAATCTGATGGTGAAACGTGATCGAATACGTGTTGCTAGCATTTCTGAGTTCGCTTAATCGGCGCCCAGAACCTCACTTACCGCCGAAATTAATAATCAATCTAATCCGAAATCTTCAGATTTTAGAATTCACCCGTTGTTGTATTACGATTACATTTTACACAAAAAAAAAATACGGGAGTGCCGATAGAAGTGAAAATTTGTCTTTATAAAAATATGCGTACCGCGCTGAAAGAAGTTTTCACTTCAAGCGTCTCGTAAGGGTGTCGCGAGTCCAGAGATTGTACCTCATCTAAAAATATGCGTACCCCGCTAAAAGAAGTTTTCACTTCAAAAAACAGCTATATCCGTAATCCGAAATCTAAAGATTTTGGATTAGATTGATTATTAATTTTCGGCCGTTAGACAGACAGACATTTAGCCCGAAGCAATGAGCTGGACTTGTCACGGAGTCTATTAAATGTTGTTTGGTTAAGAATGGTTTTGTTATCAACGTGTATTTATTCACTTCCTGTTCATTGTAAATGTTACCTTGTACTATTACATATATACTTTTCCATTATGATAAATAATGTAATGTATTGTGGTGAGATATAAATCTTATTATTCCCTTTATTCAAACTATATACATATCAATTACATTTTTAAAATATATATCAAAATACATGTTTTAAAAATATAAAATATAGTGACCAACCAGCATCGGGCACAGGGTCCAAGATACCGGTGGTTAGGACCCCAGAGAGAGGAACCTCCTCACAATACGTGCCGTGTCAAGGAGTACCGCTTTCTGTATCAAGTTCTTGACCCAGCCGCCTAACAAGAGCCTCTTGAGATGATGGTCGAGGCTCTTTGCCATTAGGCCATGGGCAGAAACAACTATCGGCACAATGATTACCGTGTCTACGTTCCACGTGTCGACAATGTCGTGTGCAAGTGTTCAAGATATTTAATTTCTTTATCTTTTTCAGCTTTCACGAGGTTCTCATCATGTGGAACAGTGTCATCGACAATCATTGCGCGGCGCTCTAATCGGTCTATCACCACTATATCAGGCTTATTGGCAACAATAGTCCTGTCAGTGATGATAGAACGATCCCAGTACAAAGTGAGATGACCATTTTCAAGAACTGGGTCGGGCATATACCTATAGTATGGCACCTCAGATTTCACAAGGTTGTATTTCAAAGCAAGTTGCTGGTGGATGATCCTGGCTACTTGATTATATCACACAATCTTATTATTATCTACATGTCTATCTCTCTTCACGGGTCTATATCCCCTGTAAGGGGGAACCCGGTCTTCTGATAAGCTTACGCGAGGACAAGGGTCCAACACGCAGATGCCCTTTAGAGAATTTTACTCTAAAATGTCATGGGACACTAACTGGGGACTCTCCCTGGCTGCAATATAAAAATACAGTCTTGAATTGTCCCCGGAGGTGTAAAACCATTGACGATGGAAACTACAATTATAAGGTCGATCGCAATGAAACTGAATAAACGGCGTCTGCCTTTTAACGTTTCTAGTGAAATTCTGTAGCTCATGTACTGTGCGATGTCCTGGTTGATCTCACAATGGTGGCATTGTACCGTGGCCTCACGTAGTTTCTTATGCCTAGTAATGTCACTAGCTACAGTGCCCTTCTAACCGGAGCACAGTAATGTCTATAGTTTAAACACTTCTGCTTGGCGGCGAATATCTGGCACTGCTGGGGTACTTACCCATCCGGACTTTTGTAGTAAGAGACCTTTTTTTATTTTTTATTGATGTCCAGTGGAAATTCTTCATGAACTTCTTTAACCCCGGGGAAGGGCGAAGGGGTATGCCGGACTCCTACCAGCTAAAACCACTGGAGTGGTCATCTTCGGCACCTAAGGGAAGCTCCAGGTCCTCGTATGATCACACTAGAGCCACCCACTGGTGCCACGCCTATAGGCACATCTCGGAGAGAGTGACTGTAAAGCGGTCACCCCCTCGTGGGGATTGTAAAGGATCCCCCAAAGCGTCCCACGGCAGCGCGTGACCACATGCGTGCTACCGTCTTTCTTGGGTCGCTTGGTGTGAGCACGCAGATTCCCCAATCCACGCATCCGCGAACCGAGAGGTCCCCCGCCTTGTAGCTATGGCATGGGGTTTCAGGCGTATGTAGTAAGAGACTTATCACCATAGGTATCCGGCTACCAGTCAAAAGTTATGGCAGTCATGTTTGATTAGATGATGATTCTTGACAGAATGATAGACACAGCGGCTGCCTACCACAACGAAGAACAAGTGGGTGCGGGCGTGAGAGCATCGGGAGTACCAAGAGAAGACGTCTTTATTGTCACAAAGGTAAATAAAACTTTGATTGGAGAATAGTTTTTAATAGTTAAGTAGTAAGGCGCCCGTTGCAATAAACACTAACTTAATATACACATATCTTATGAACAATAGTACCCAAATCAATAAAATTAAAATTCCAAGATGATGAAGCTGGTCTACTCAAACATTGTCAAATTGTGATTTTGAAAATTGCTACAATATAGTTAATATAGAAAAAAATGCAAAGCCAACATCGTTGCGTGGTTTGTCATATTTACCCACATATAAGATACCGAAATATAACAATGCTTGCGGGGCACGGACGTGGAAATACAAGTTGCCATCAAGTCTTAATGATCTACCTATCGAAATATCGAAATCAATAAATACTAATAATTGAACAAGTATTAACAATATTTCCTTGTCTGTAATAATTAATTAGGTTTATTTCTGTATATTATGCACTGAGATGCTATGTCTGATATACCTCTGTGATATATTTTTGGTAATTCACCATGTAATTATATATTATGTTTTGCATAATAAACAAACAAACAACCAATTTTTTCTTACTGCGTAATAGAATCAGTGACTCAGTGATGAGCGTAAATATATTTTACTAGTACCTAAAGGCGGCTAAGGCGCTCGTTGAAATTATAACAAATACTTTGATTTATATATACACATAAGTATTTACATTTTTCTCACAGTCAGTGATGTGCAGGACCACAACGTCACTCATTACTCATTCCTCGGTCTACCCCGGCCTTTTTCAGAGGAGTGGCCTCAAAACTAACCCCTGTGAGACACCAAACGTGGTACAGGCCATATGAACCGGACATCGCATGCCTGGTAGCATGAGGAGCTGTGTCAATTATTTGTACCTAATAATTAACATCGCTCCCGAAAGTATGAATTATATGTTCCATTTTGTCGTACAGTTTCCCGTACACCTCCCTCATACCGCGCATGTTAATCATGCTCAATGCGCTCGTGGAGACCAGCCCAGATTTGGATTTATTTGCTAGTGAATGGAAGACGACAATGTTGCAATGTTTGCAGTTTTGTGAGCAAACAGAATGAAGGATTAATTTAATTTCATTGGTTTTTATTCATTTATGTTAATGACTCATCGCTGCACTAAATATATATACAACTAGCTGTGTCCAGAGGTTTCCACGCCATTTAATTTAAAAGAAATCGGATTATTTATAAATCATCATTATATGATTAGTATACATATTGGATTTCCCGTCAAAATCCCTCAAGCCGTTTTGGACATTAGCCGGAACAAAGACAGACAAGAAAATAAAAATTGTTATTTTGTTATAAGTACCGTATATGCATTTAACATATAAAAGTATAATGTCAAAATACATTACAAACAGACACTTCAATTTCATTTATTTGTTTATGTAGATAAATAAATAAACTGACGTACCGCCCCGTCAAGTAATCTTTCACCAGCCGCCACAGTTACCTGAAAGTGTTATAATATCTGTGCCTGAAAACGAATTGCCTCGCCGATGCAGTCGAATGGAAGTGTTTTGAACTTCCTCTCTGAGCATAAAAAGTTACTTGTAATTAAATGTTTAGTTACTGTGGTAACTGATGAACTCTTTAGTTATTGGACCTTTTTTATTATTGGTGTCCAGTGGGAACATGAACTTCCTCCGCCCCGGGGAAGGCTGAAGGGGCATGTCGGACTCCTACCGGTTAAAACCACTGGAGCGGTCATCTTCGACACCGAAGGGGGGCTCCACGTCCTCGTAAGATCATACTAGAGCCCCCTATTGATGCCTCGCCTTTAGGCACATCTCAGAGGGGATGACTGTAAAGTGGTCACCCACTCTAGCGGAGGGAAGGTAACTGTAAAAAAGTCGTCCCCCAGACACTTCTCGGGGAGGATTGTAAAGGATCCTCCCTAGCCTCGCTGTGCACTGTGCTATGGAACGTGACAGCGTGCGCGCTGCCTTCTTCCCGGGGGTTGCTCGGTATGAGCACGCAGACTCCCCAATCTGCGCGGCCGCGGCCCCCGAAGCCCCCCACCATATACCGACGGCAGGGGGCTCAGGCATGTTGGACCTGGGAGCCGGGGCGGTTGTTATCCCGGCGCCATTTCGTCCTTCTCCGTGCGAGATCGGCCCTCTCCCGATCCCGCTCTGCAGTCTCCTTCTGGAGCATGAAGCTCTTACAGAAGGAGACCACTACACTCCTTAGCACCTGAGCTATTTCATACGTAGTTCCTTAAAATTGGTTACATTAGTAAAACTTGAAAACTACTACTACTTGGTCATGAGTTAAAAGCTTTTTATCTGAATCGTTTAGCTATTAGAGTCATTGGATGAGAGCAGCATGTGACCGCTCGTTCAGCAGTGGACGTCCTTTGGCTGATATGATGATGCTCACGTTTACAGTCTTTCATACCTAGGTCTACTATCAGCCTGAAGATTAACAGTCAGATTGGTACATGTAATATTTCTACATAAATTCTTTCGGCCATCAGAAGGACTACTTATCTCTTGAAGACACATTGAGACGCCTTTTACAACACTCCTAGGGTCTTTTTTTAGTGGTGTCCAGTGGAAATTCTTCATGAACTTCCTTCGCCCCGGGGAAGGGCGAAGGGGTATGACTTCTACCGGCTAAAACCACTGGAGCGGTCATCTTCGCCACCGAAGGGGGAGTTCCTGGTCCTCGTAAGATCACAATAGATACTCCTAGGGTCCTAGAAGGTATCGCGAACCTTACCTATGTTTATAGTGTCATTATTATAATAACATTTGTATCTTCTTTGTTACAGCTCGGCTCACACGAACAACGAGATGTGGTATCTTCATTGAAAAGCTCTCTGAATCGTTTGAATATGTCTTATGTGGACTTGTACTTAATACACAACCCTGTCGCTTTCAAGGTACGTTATGATTGTTCGTTAACCATGACAATCTTCCGAGAGCTAACATTTGTTTTTTAAAAACTTTGCCCCACACTAGTATTTCTCCTGTGTCGTGGGTGCGTTTACAGACATGAATTCCACATACAAACACCCACACCCGGAACAGCTACCTGCAGATCATACAAATAGTTCACTTCCCCCCGCGCATTCGTACGGTGCAGTGTGGGTCTAATTCGCTGCTCATTATAATTACGATTATATTTTTTCGCGATCGGATTCTGGCTCGTGATTTGTTTCTGGTTGTGTGCTATTGTGTTTAGTGCTCGTTTCGTAAGTTTTTAACGTCCCATAAGTAATTTATTGTGTTAAATAACCGAATTAATTTCTCGGTAAGTACATTTATTTTTGTTAGTACTGAGGGTATCGTGAAATAATACTGCACCCGTTATTTGGCGCTCGTCTATTGTCGCGTTAACCTTGTTATTTATAATTAAAACCAACTTTTGATATAATAAGTATGTCGACGAATAATGATGACCCGCCCGACCGTGGTGGGGAAATATTTCATAGAAGCAATGTAACTAACAGGTCTCCGACCTCCGTGAACACAAAACGTTTATTTAGCGAAATTTCGCCATCATATATTTCACCCGAGGATAGGTCCAAGCGGCTGCAAAAATCGGAATCTATTGAAAAAAAACTCGTCAATTTTAAATGTTAGCGACGCGAGCCAAGCTGACTATTGCGAACTAGTATCTGAGGCATCAGCGTATTTATCAAAAATTAACGACCTTGTTAATGATCAGGGATCCCGCATAAACATAGCGAATAAGTCCGCGATCATGGATATTACTCAGCGAGTAACGGCTATCGTGTCTTTACTAGCGATTAAATCGTCATGTAATGAAACAAAGCTAGCGAGAACGGAACGGGAATTGGAAAAAATTAAATCCAATACGTGTGATAATAGTAAGCAATTAAACAAGGTATCATATGCCGATTCATTAAAACTCCGTTTATCAAAAGTTGCTCCGCCCATGGAGTCGCGCGTACCGCTTCCCTGTGTAGTTGCATATCCGACCGCCGAGCGCTCAGCTGATTATGCGTCATCGTCCGCTACGAAACAGGCCTTAATGAAAGCGATTAATCCTAGCGACGACGGTTTCCAAATCGTAGGCGTTAAAAAAACCGCAAAGTCAGGCGTTGTATTGCGCGTCGCGAATGAGAAACAACTCGCAAAGCTTCAATCGGTCGACGCTATTAGATCCGCTGGCTTACGGCTTGAAAAGCCAAAAGGTCGCAAACCGCGTATTTTAGTTAAGGACGTCCCTTCTTCAATGGAAGACCGCGCTTTTCTGGCCGCATTATACCGGCAAAATATTAAGGACGAGTTGTCAGTTGCAGAGGATGATTTTATCAAATCAACTAAAATCACTCGCAGGCGTTCCTTAGAAAACGGGCGGAAGTGGATAGGCATAGAAATTGAATCCGAAGTGCGTAAACACTTGGTCACTACCAAGGATAAATTGTTTATTGATTGGGCCACTTGTCGTTTTATCGATGATGTCGAAGTAGTCCGCTGCTTACATTGCCAATATTTCGGCCACGTTAGAAAACATTGCGTTAATAAAACACCTACCTGTGCTAACTGTGCCGAGGCACATGAAACGATGGAGTGCCCTCATAAGGACAATTTGGAGCATTCACCAATATGCGTGGCGTGTAAACGCTTTAAAAAACCGTGCGACCATCGTTGCGGGTCACAGGATTGTCCTACCTATAAGCTCAAGCTCGAACAGTTAATCCTAAATACTAACTACTAAGGATGGCTTACACAGTAAATAATCTTACCGTTGCACAATTAAATCTTCATAACGATAGGGTGGCCACGTCGGAGTTAGATAAATTAATTTTAGATTATAACTTAGACATTGTCCTTATTCAAGAACAATATCAAAATGCAAGCTTACGTCAAAAAGTAGTACAACTAGATGGCAGGGCACGAGCTGGAATTTACGTTTCGCGTTCTACTAGTTTTTCAGTGACATCGTTACAATATCTTATGACGCCACACTGTGCTGTCGCGGAGGTTTCAACGGCACTTTATAAAGTTTACGTTGTGAGCTGTTATTTTCAATACTCAGATCCTGTTGCCCCACACATACATAATCTTCGCCACGTTCTGCGGTCGCTTGCAGGCCGCAAAATAATCATTGGCGCCGACGTTAACGCGTCATCATCACTCTGGTATGGCAAAGTACGGTCCACTGATTTTGAACGACGTTGTGCTGTCGAGGATTTCATCGCTGAGATGAACCTATCAATACACAATACCCCTGACGCACCACCTACTTTTTGCAGCCAAATGGGCGAGTCTTCTATTGACGTCACACTATCTAGTGCAGACGTTCGCTTGGACAGGTGGCGCGTCCTTCCGGACGCGTCGTGTAGTGATCACCGCCTGATCGTGTACGAATTTGTACCTAGATTGACACAAAGTTATCAAAATATTGGATCAAATTTTAGATACAAATCTAAAGGGGCGAACTGGGATTTCTTTAGCTCACTTTTTGCATCTCATGCCAAAGACTTCACTCGCGATGGGTTGTCAGCAGAAGAAAGTGCTAAAATCATGTCAGACACATTTACATACTGTGCTGATGTTGCTGTAGGTCGCGGATCAATAACCAACACTCGTAGATGTGATTGGTGGAATAGCTATTTAACTGAACAACGTAAACGTTTTCGCAGAGCGCGCAAAAAACTAAACAAGCTTAAAAAACAGCAAATCACGGGAGACATATTTATTGATACATTAAATAGATTCAGAATTGCCAGATCTAGTTATAGAGCCGCGGTGGCAAAATCGAAGGGAAATCTGTTACAGAAGGTAGTGCAAACACTAGATAGGGAGGGTCCGTGGTCTCCTCTGTACCACGAGTTTAAAGCCAATAGATCAGTCGATCTTGCTTATATCCAAAATATTAAAATTAATAACATGCATACCACTGGTATTGAGGAGACCACGGAGGCTCTTCTCAATACTCTTATACCTGATGATCTACCTGGAAATGATAACGAGTATCATCAACAGATTAGATCATGGGCTGCTGAACCGCCGGAATCCCCAGCGTCTGACTTACCATCCACTGACGAATTCATAAACGTTGTCAATAAACTACCACTTAATAAAGCATCTGGAGAAGATAAAATATCGAATAGAATGATTAAAGAAGCTTGTAAAATATCGGGTGACTCTATACTGACCGTTTTTAATCGTTGCATTGCTGAAGGCATTTTCCCTCGTATATGGCGTTCCGGTTTTATACGCATAATACCAAAAAGTGGTGACAACCCCCCGGATGATCCTAAATCATACCGGCCTATAACTTTACTACCATCTTTAGGGAAACTTCTCGAGCGCCTTATAGTTCCACGTTTGCTGCCAGATGGACCGAAATTTCATAATAACCAATTCGGCTTCACAATAGGAAAATCTACTATTGACGCGGCAATCTCTGTCAGGAAAGTAGTAAATTCATCTGAACATAAGTACGTGATAGGCATCTTCCTTGATATCTCTGGTGCCTTCGACAACGCGTGGTGGCCAATGCTACTACTTAAAATGAAAGTCCGCGGTTGCTTCAGAAACATCTACACTCTCGTTTACTCATATTTTGCACACGGATCTGCAAAACTTAAACTTGGTCATCACGCTGTGTCGAAGGAACTCACGATGGGATGTCCTCAAGGATCCGTTATTAGTCCTTATCTATGGAACATGGGTTTCGATGATTTTCTAGCGATTCCATTACCATCCGGCTGTTCATTGACTGGTTACGCAGACGACGGCCTTCTGCTTATTCAGTCAAGTACAAGGGCGAGCCTTGAAAAATTGGCGGATACTTGTTTACGTTTAATCTCTAGTTGGGGCGAACGAAACCGCTTAATGTTTGCACCACAAAAAACCTTTCAACTAATTTTAAAAGGCAATCTTAAGACATCACCGAGCATTAAATTCAATAATGTTACCGTAAAAAGAAAGGAGTCCGTGTGCTACCTTGGTCTTGTATTGGAGAGAAATTTTTCATTCGTTGAACACATAAAATCTGTAGGTGAAAAAGCTAAAAGGAACTTTTATGCCCTGACAAGGATATCAACAGCTACATGGGGTCTTTCATTTTATACTTTGAAAACTATTTACGGCGCTACCTACTTAGGTTGTATTTGCTATGGTTCACCTGTATGGGCCGATAGGGCTACTATCGGCGCGGCAAGACGTAAACTGCTCCAAAGCCAGCGCTTAGCGTTGATATTCTTGTGCAAGGCATATAGGACAGTAAGTACTGAAGCTCTGCCTGTGCTAGCAGGTGTTTTGCCAGTCGATCTTGAGATACAGCGACGTGCTGCAATGTACTACTCAACTAGAGAAAACATGGACGCGGAATTTCTGCTACAACGCGATCGTGTTAGGATCTGCAGATTGTTTAGACCACAGACTGGTGTTTGGGAGGAACTCTTGGCCGAATGGCAATGCAGGTGGGACACGTCTATTAAGGGCCGTCACCTATACCAGTACTTTCCATCCATTCGTGAGCGGTTGGCAAGTGCATGGTTGGAAGTTGATCATTGCGTGGCTCAATTTCTCACCGGCCATGGTAACTTTAAGAGTAAATTGTTTAGCTTCAAGCTTGTCACCTCACCATTCTGCAAATGTTCAACACCGGACTGTGAATATGAACAGTCTGCACATCATATCCTGTGGGAGTGTATTCTTTGGCAAGATGAACGCAATATTATGTTTGACAGCATGCAAGTTACATCCGGGGTTGTTTACTATACAGATCTTGTTGCGACTAGGACGAATTTCCGTGCGTTCAAGTGTTTTTGCCATACCTACTATTGGAATCAGTCACAATAGCTCACAACATAGGACCCGTAAATAAAAAAATTGTACCCGTGGTGCTTGGCAACTGGGCTTAACCCTGTTGTAAACTCCCATTTATTGTGCCTATGGCCTATCGTTTTTCTCTGTCTCCTGCTTGCAACGGAGGGAAGTGGAACGTATATTCTTTCATACTCCTCCTTTATCCTTTCTGATTAATTTCGGTGCGGGTTCCAAGACAGTTATTCATTTCTCTGGGACACACCGAGCTTCATTGATCGGTGTTCTTTTCGGTGGTCGCCATTGTAGATCCTGGCTTACAGGAGTTGCAGTGGTTGGGAATGTGTGGCGGGCTTGTCCCATTTAAAAAAAAAAAAAAAAAAATAGTTGTTCCGTGCGGGAACCGAACGTACAACCTGCGGGCTGATTACCTAAGTCGCAGACGCTTTGGAACAGGCGTAAATTGCTCCAACGCCGATGTCAAACGTCAATTTGGTATTACCTATTTGCCGATAGCGACTAAACAGGCGAAGATCTCTGACGCGCCTCTGTCGGACAATCAACGAACTAAAAACGTTCATTGTTTTTAGTTTCACTGGTGGCTACTGGCGCTAGTAACTATGCATCTTCCACAATAGCGACAGGCGGGCGATGCCTTACGTAATACCAATTGTTTTGACGCTTTGCCACCGGTGGATCCTTCGCTGCGTGATAGCCGCTATCGCGTCTGCTGTTGCTGTTTTTAGCTAATCAGCTCGCGGGGGCGCAACAGCCGACTTTATCAGCCACTGCACCAACCGTGCCGTCAATGTCACGTGACGTTGGTAATAATTATTGTGATCATCAGTTGGTGATTGCGTGCATGATGTTTTGGCGATCGGACGCTGCAATTCCATTTTCACTGTGGGTAATGGCTAATAGGTATTGATATATAGTAGATGGAGTGACTGCAATCAGACGTCCACAACCCAGATACTGGGCATTATCGAAATTCTTAAGTAAGATCAGTTTTTGTCTATTGGGCTTCCGACTACCCGTAACGACTGTCGTAGACTTTTATATGACAATCGGGACAGGCCGTGCCTCGGAAAGTCTCGATGTGTTAGAAATAGTCACCCGTCTACGGACGTGGCTAGCGTTGCTTTAAACTCGCAGATCTTTTAACCAGGTGGGCTGTAACCTTGCCACGAGCCCCTCATGTAGGATGGATAAAGGATATTGTACATTTAATTTAATGTATGCTGAGTTTTTTTTACGAAATCAACATTATTTTGTTGTCATCATAATCATCATCACATCAGCCAAAAGACGCCCAACAAAAATGTCGTATAATTCCAGTAGATATTGAATTAACTTTTCACGACTAATTTATACGACGTCGTTTAATGGTGTCAGTGCATCATTTCGGCCGAAAGAAGTCCACTGCTGGACACAGGCCTCCCCCAAAGATCACCACAACGACCGATATGGGTGCGCTGTGGGCTCATTGGGGGGTCTTGTCATAATCGCCACGCTTGGCAGACGGGTTGGCGATCGCAGTTGAGTTGTTAATGTACTCGAAGGACGCTGCTGCCCATCCTTCGGCTAATCCCTTAGTCGACTTTTACGACACCCGCGGGAAGAGACGGGGTGGTGGTATTCTAAGCCGGCACCACACGGTAAACGACGACGACATGGCACAGTTTATGAAAGAGCAAAATTGGACTTCTGGACTTATGGAAGGCCTGGTGACCTGAAACACCTACGCTTCGATAGGGGTTTCATTACAACCAGTATTGGACCGAAATGTCGGTCGATAAACTGTTATTTAAGTTATATATAACGTTATTGGCTGACTTCTTCGTAACTACTAAACGATAATACTGTCGTATAATAAGGGCCTAAATCGCGTTGCCGTGTGGTGCCGGTTCAGAATACCACCAACCCATCTCCTCCCGTGGGTGTCTTAAAAATAGACTAAGCGATTATGGCAAAACCCCCCAATGAGCCCACAACACATCCATATCGGTCATTGTGGTGATCTTTGGGGGGGGGGGGGGGGGGGGGCTGTGTCCAGCAGTGGACTTCATTTGGCCGAAATGAATGAACAAAATCGCGTTTTATAATATTCACGTTTAAGCGACCAATCTTAAAAGAATAACTGAATAAACCTCTACTTGACCATTGTAAAACATTAATTTGTTAGTTGAGAGTCCACTGCTGAACAAATGCCTCCCTTATAGATTTCCACAACGAACGGTCACATGCCGCCCGCATCCAACGACTCCCAGCCGTGTCCACCAGGTCGTCTGTCCATCTCGTAACTCGTTGATGGCAGGCCTACGCAGCGAGAACTGGAGAACCTTGACTGCCCCAACGGCAATCAGTTCTACGAGCTATGTGCGGGCCCATTACCACTTCAGCTTACTAATCTTTTGAGCTTTTCTATCGATGTCCTCATTTGAGTTTCTGGTTCGATCGCGTAGAGAAACCATGCTTAGCTCGCTGAGTGCCCTTGAGCGATGCGACATAGATACTTCCGTGCCGCCGCTGTTTCCGAAACGAAAAGCGAAAAGCCACAGTTCCATGACAGGTTTTGCCCTACTTTTTTGCCTGAAATATGTCCTTCAATATTACCGTGCTAACTCCTTGGCCTTATTTTCTTTGGTTTCGTACTTCATTTATTTAATTCCTTGCTAGATAGGTACGTTAAAACTAAAATGCCGCTATCAAAAAAAAATTCAGAACCATATAATTAATTGTAAAGATATTAATCTTGGCCTTTAAGTATGTTATTTGAATGCATTTATATGTAAATAGTATCTATAAAGTAGCTAATCGTGAAATCCTTCTGAAGATAAAAGCGTGAATATAGAATATGATGTAACTGTTGAAACATTCGCTTCATATCAGCCAAAGGACGTACACTGCTAAAAAGAAAACTCTCCTTTATATTTCCACAATTGTGTCGTCATTTTCGACGACGGCACGGTTGGTGCAGTGGCTGATACAGTCGGCTGCTGCGCTCCGGGTCGTGGGTTCGATTCCCGCACGGAACAAATATTTGTATGATCTGCAGGTAGTTGTTCCGGGTCTGGGTGTATTGTATGTGGAATTCATGTCTGTAAACGCACCCACTACACAGGAGAAATCCTAGTATGGGGCAACGGTTTAAAAAAGTGCAGAACGGGTGTTGCTGCCCATCCCTCTAATTTAGAGTCCCTTTAGTCGTACATTTACGATATCCACGGAAGGAGATGGAGTGCTACTATATTCTTAATCCGAGCACGATATATGTACGGAATATGCGCAAACGATATTTTTTATATCGATACGCGAAAGTGCATTTTTAATTTTCTCTCAAAAAGGTACAATGGTTACAAATTAAAACAAACTATGCTTAATAAGTTAATGCCTTTATGAGAGCTGGAGTCCGAACCAGATTCGAGACCTGTATAACGGATCTCCAGGCTCCCTAACTCTAATAGTTAATAATGTAATGTAATAAATTTTCATGGTGACGCTACTTTTACAAGTTATCACAAAAATATTTAAAACAATCGACATCAAGTACCCGACACTTTTTGTTAATCACTCTATTCTTATTTTAAACTTATTGAAAATTATTGTCTACTTTTTAGTTCGGTTATCTACAAAAGCGTGGTGTTTTAGTTTTGTTAATCTATTATTTTTCTTTTTGCTTAGCTCGTGATGATCGCTGCGTAGTATTAAATATCATATAACCTTCTTCAACAATTGGGCTACCAAATCTAAAAAGATGTTTTCAAATCCGATTATTAGTTCCAGAGTAAAGCAGTAAGCGCGTTCAAATCAAAAACATAAACAAACTCTTCAGCTGAATTATGTTAGTATAGAATGGTCTGATCACTTACACGCAGTGAACAAGCGATGTGATCAATGCTCGTTCCTTCTCTGTATGAGAAAAGGCCTTTGCCCAACAGTGGGACAGTTTACAGGCTGATATTGTTATTACAACGCTGCAGCTAATCTTCTGGGGAAACTCTCTGGAACCGTGGGTTTAAAAAAGACTTTCCGAATTATTTCTATTAGCATTGAACCCTTCTTATTTATTTCCAGCCTGACCGCAGCGGATACGATATCATAGACTACTTGGACACTTGGAAAGGAATGGAAGAAGCCAAGAAGTTGGGTATCGCCAAGTCCATAGGCATATCTAATTTCAATATCAGTCAGATTGAGCGACTGCTCGCTAACTGCGAGGTTAAACCTTCGGTACTGCAAGTTGAGGTAAGATTTGACATTAAATTATTTTTAATTAGCAAGTAAAAGCATTTTGATTCGTCAATAAATCTAAATGAAGCCACTACACACTGGACGGCCACTGACAAGAAATGTCGACACTGCTCCTGGTAGATCTCTTATTGCAAGTCCGGCTAGGTGGGTACCATCCCCCGGGATGACGGCGGTGCGCAATGTGGTCACGCGCCGCCGTGTGCGTAGCGTGACCGCTTTACAGTCATCCCCTCAGAGATATTCGTCGATGTATCGGCACGGTTTCAAACGTATAGGAATTAGACACCAGGGTGTTTGTTACCCCGACGCCGTCTCCTCCTTCTTCGAGCAGGGTTGGCCCTCTCCCGCTCTCGCTCTGCGGTCTTCTTCTGAAGCATGGCACTCTCACAGAAGTGGACGACTGCATTCAAGTTTTCATGCCATGTTTACATAGCCAACACTACTGCCGGCAGAGAGAGATCTTGCCCGATCCGATCGACCAGGATCCGCCGCTCGGCAGCCCACGCAGGGCACGCCTCGAGCGCGTGCTGTGCGGTATCCTGGTTGCTATCACAATGATGTCATTGCGCCGTGGCTTCGCGTCCTATCCTATCCTAGCACGTGAAACGACCGTGCCCGGTAAACATCTGCGTCTGGAGGTAGGTGACGCGCTTGATCGCAAAACTGCATCTGCAAGCGGTGACGCCACTTTCCAAGTGCACGCCGCCGGGTTAGTCCAGCCTAGGTCTCCCCCGCGGATTCCTGTCTAGTCCCTCCAGGAGCTCACTGCGGGACCGAGCCTTCGTCTCGCTGATGACGGTCTGAAACGCCACGCAAGACTAGTCCTGTGTAGCATTACAATTGTTATGGGCAGGCATGACACTTACAGTGATAGCCTAGTGGTTGAACGCTTGCCTTCCATACAGGAGTGTCTGAGCTCAATCCCAGCCCACACCTCTGACTTTTCAGATTCATGTGCGGATCAGAATTCGATTATCAATTACGTTAACGGTGAAGGAAAACGTCGTAAGGACGCCGGTAGTCCTCCAATCCGCACCAGCCCAGCGTGGTGGACTAAGGTAAAGAAGAAAGAAAGAAAGAAAGAAAGAAAATAATTATTTGGCACAAACTCAGGACACTCACAAATTAAATACGTAAAAATATATATATATACAAAAACGCTTCTTAAAATTATTACCCAGTTAAGCTGCTATGTATATGCTATGCCTAACCTTTCTCATCGTCAGAAAAAGCTCGTGCCCAGCAGTGGGACAGTAGAGAGCTGATTGTGTTATGTATGATGCTTACCACGAGGCAAACGACTTGCTAGAAATAAACGAAACGTTTTAACCACTACTCCAACTTTTCTTCCCAGGTAAACCTTAACCTCGCCCAGAACAAATTGCTAGACTTCTGCAAGATGCACGATATAGTGGTCATGGCATACACTCCGTTCGGGTCTCTGTTCAGCAAGGACCCGGCACCACCAGCACCCAGAGCTGACGACCCCACGCTGGTGGAGATGGCCAAGAAGCATAACAAGACCACACCTCAAGTTGTTTTAAGATATTTGGTAAGAATGACATTTTTTATTTTTTTCATATAAAACGTTGCCCCGCTCTATGATTTCTCCCGCGTCATGAGAGCGTTTGCAGACACAAACTCCACTCAAAATACACCCAGACCCGGAACAACTACCTCATCATCGACACTGTTGGTGCAGTGGCTAAGCGATTGGCTTTCTGAGCAACGTGTCGCTGGTTCGATCCCCGTGCCGAACAAATGTTTGTATGATCTACAGATAGTTGTTTCGGGTCTGGTGCATGCGCACAGCAGAAATCCTAGTGTGCGCAACGTTTGAAAGAATAGAGAAGATACATATAACTTCTATTCTGTTCCAGGTACAAAAAGGAGTGATACCCATCCCAAAGTCAGTTAAAAAGAATCGTGTGGAGGAGAACATTGACGTGTTTGACTTCGAATTGACTAATATAGAGATGGAGACTTTAAGTAAGTGTTAAGTATAGAAAATATATGTGATGCTGCAATGGGTTCCGTCTCATATCGGTCTAGGAGGAAATGAAGAGGGTGACAATTTTGCTAAGAAAGCCGCATCTGATGGAATTGGAATAAATATTTTGCCGAACCATTCTGAAGTCCTTCATAAATATAAACTTCTTTTAGCGCGGTACGCATATTTTTAGATGGGATAAAATCTCTGGACTCGCGACACCGTTACGAGACGCTTGAAGTGAAAACTTCTTTTAGCGCGGTACCCACATTTTTAGATGAGATAAAATATCTGAACTCGCGACACCGTTACGAGACACTTGAAGTGAAAACTTCTTTTGGCGCGGTACGCATATTTTTAGATGAGATAAAATCTCCTAACGCGCCAAAATAAGTTTTCACTTCTGTCGGCACTCCCGGAGTAACCCGTATTTATGTTCTTTATAGCTTGATGTATAGCTGTGTGTACAACTGCAATGCCAGATATTCTGCTAAGCAGTAGTGTTTAAACTTTAGACATTACTGTGCTCCGGGTTTGAATGAACTTTAACTTTACTGAAGTTACTAGGCATAAGAGTATAAATAACTAATATATAAATGTGACGAGAATGGTGTGGTGTCACGCGAACAACTTAGTCCGGAGTAGCATTAGAAGAACAAAGAAAAACAGTATTTTTTTCGGCATATTGATTTATTTATCAACACAATTTACAATATATAATTGCGTTTACTTCATTGCCAGCTATTTAAATATCTACACAAGTAAATCAAATTGAAGTGTCTGTTTGTAATGTCAAAATAAGAGCTTTTTACTAAATGCATATGAAAGTATATACGGTACATATAACAAAAAAATAATTTTTGTTGTGTATCTGTCTGTCTGTTTGTTCCGGGTAATCTCCTAAACGGCTGAACCGATTTTGTCGGGACTTTGACTGGCAGATAGCTGTTGTTATAAGGAATAACTAACATAATTTGGTTACCGCGCAAAAAAAAAAAATCCCTTTAAATCCAATTAGACGGCACGGTTGGTGCAGTGGCTGATACAGTCGGCTGCTGCAATCCGGGTCATGGGTTCGATTCCCGCACGGAACAAATATTTGTATGATCTGCAGGTAGTTGTTCCGGGTCTGGGTCAAAATACTGCTTTTTAGCAGTTATTTTGACATTACAAACGAACAACTTAATACATAAGAAAGTATATACCGATTTTGACGGGACTTTCACTGGCAGATAGCTGATGTTATAAGGAATAACTTAGGCTACTTTTATTTTAGAAAAATAATTAGGGTTCCGCACAAAAAAAAACCTTGAAATCCAATATATATATTCTATGTCAAGTATCTATGTCGAAGTACTCTAAATTACTTTTCTATACAAATAAATAAAATTGATGTGTCTGTTTTTAATGTCAAAATAACAGCTTTTTACTAAATGCATATGAAAGTATATACGGTACCTATAACAAAAAAACCATTTTTAAATTTTTTGTCTATCTGTCTGTTTGTTCCGGGTAACTCCGAAACGGCTGGACCAATTTTCACTGGCAGATAGCCGATGTTATAAGGAATAACTTAGGCTACTTTTATTTTAGAAAATAATTAGATTTCCGTGAAAAGAAATACAATATATAATACAATATACTCTTATATATTCTATGTCGAAGTACCTACTCTAAATTTCTTTTAAATTAAACGCGGGTGAAACCGCGGCTTCCAGCTAGTGTTATATAATAGTTAGTAATGTTACACGTTAATGTGCCCTTCGAACATTTTCAGTCCTAATGTGAAAGTGTGCATTTATTAACGTGAATTTGTTACTTTTCAGGTAACTTCAACAAAGACTACAGAGTAGTTTTCCCAAGTTACTGGCAAGACCATCCTTACTACCCTTTTGAAATAGTCGATGTACCAGCGCCCAACATCTTCAAAGGATAAAACTATAAAATGTAGTGTTGCCATGTGTTAAGTAGCGATAAGCTGAAATAAACTATGTAAAAAGATTTAATGACTGTCCTTTCGTCCCACGCGTAATTTGCCCTTGCATCTTTTTAGTCTTTCGACATATACCTACGACATATATCTTGGCTAACGGCGAAAAAGTGTTAGCGTTAGAAAAGTGCCATGTGGTGCCGGCTACGAATAGCACCAACCCATCTCATCCCGTGGGTGTCGTAAAAGGCGACTAAGGGATTAGACGGAGGTTGGGCAGCAGCGTCCTTCGAATGCATTAACAACTCAACTGCGATCGCCGACCCGCCTGCCAAGCGTGGCAATTATGGCAAAACCCCCCAATGAGCACACAACACACCGATATCGGTCGTTGTGGTGATCTTTGAGGAGGCCTCTCTCCAGTAGGGGAGTTTATTCGGCCGAAATGAAGTTAGCCAAGGCTATTGATTGTTGTCAGTTGGCAAAACGCGGTAACTGCAAAGTCGTAAGCATTACTAGGTTTAGTTTAAAGAATCTTTGTTCTTATAAGAATATACGGAGTTCACTTACATGAGACTAAATTATAATAGTTGTTTATGATACTGTTGCATAATGGGGTATTAAAACACGAATGTACTGAGTTCAGATATACTTTATGGCACCATATTGTGAGAAAAATGTAGGGCAATGTCTGGAATGTCTACGTTATATTGTTTATCTGGCCTACATACTACTCGCATTCACTCAAACTAAACTAAAGCTTGCATTGCGTAGTAAGCAACTTTGCCGTACGATGTTTCTCACAACAATACGTGTCAAGACCAGGGGTGCAATTCTTTAAGCTCAAACATCCATACATCCTTGAATACAGAATTGAAATAACGGTGATAACCCAATTTGGTAAACGCAAAGACTGGTCCTCATGGCGAACTTTCTTCAACGTGTTTTTGAATAGCTTTAATCATGTCTTAGCGAATAGCAAGTTAGTTTTATACCGTTATTTCAAATCTGTATTTAAGGATGTATGGATGTTTGAGCTTAAGGAATTGCACCCAGGGAATCGTTCAGTGATGGGAGACGAAAAGCTTAACCGCCTCTGCATGCTCAATGTTCATAGGAACAGGGTAAAGGAGGACAATTCACTGACAAGGTGTTGGACAATTTTGGACAAAAAAAAAATTTTGAAAAAAAAGTTTTTCAAAAACAATTTTGAAAAAAATTTTAGACGCCTCAAGATTTTAAAACCACAACAATTATTTCGTATCAAGGGCAGTTTAGTACCATTCAACCTCCTTTTCGACTAACCTTGTAATAAAAAAAACAAACATTTTTCTTTCTACCAACATTTATTATATACAGAAACGGTAACCGACATGCATGAATATGTCAACATTATCCTAAAAACTGTTGTAGTCATTAAGGTCCATACTGAACATTTGAGGAATTGATGATTATAGAAGAGATTGATGTAGTTACTATTATTGGAACTGAAAACGGGATATTTACGATGTTTTTTATTACTATGGAGTTCCCCATATTTCGGTGCTGTTGCAAGCCCCATGTTCACGGATAAACTAAAGTTTTTGCGGGTGGATGTTTAAGAGCAGACAAAACGATCTACACTCTGCAATTTCAATTAATATAGATTATAAATAAATCTGCGCTTTTTTTTATTCTTCGGAAAATTCCAAGGGGTTCTACCGGATAGATTCTAGAATATTAGAATCAATAAACAAAACAGTTTTATTTAACACTTCATGTTTTATTTGCTTATTTTTTACAAAATAATATATGCTTAAATACTTTCTCAATCGTTATAATGTAAAAAAAATACAAAAATGGAACCAAATGTTTATAAAAATTACAATGAAATACTTAAACGTAAATTCAGTATTTTTTCATCATTAATAATATACAAACATACAGATATGCTGGGTTATAAAAAAGATCTACAAACACACAGTAAAAAATATCAAGGCGATGCACATTCAACGAAAACTGCACTCTGCAAGTTTTTTTTAACACGATGAATTTTATTTTAACAAACACTATTACTAATAATACTCACAATGCAGAGTTACACAGGTATTTGTCAAAATTGTCAACCCATACTAGGGTTGATCGGATACACGTTATGGCCAGCATTACCTATCGATACTTTCAATCGCCAATAACTTTAAATCGATACGAGTTAAATCATATAACATTCCCAATCTCAAATTTGTTTAAATTCTTGTTCGTGAATATTTTTGATGTGAAACCTGTAATGCGGCAGATTAGACCGGCAGTTTGCGTGACGACGTCGCCACATCGTGCGTCGCCACTCTATATGATAGTATGAAACATCTAATACGGTGTAGTGACGCGTCGACATGCGCAAGTGACTGTGCGACTCTCTCCCCAATCGGTTCGAATTTTGGAATTTTTAATTGTTGTATAAATTAATATAAATGTTTATTAAATAAATAAACATCTTTAATAAAATATAAACTATCCTTTTATGCATATCTGTACAAAATAATTTCGGTGTTTCACATCTGTCAGGCGTAATGCGACGGCTCACTTTTTTTTAAATACAATGTGTTTTAATAGTATTATTAGTTAGTATCGATACTTTATTGTATCTGGTCGCTAATCATAAATTTTATTGCTAATTGATTTAAGCGTGTCTAATGAAATTTATTGCTTGCTCATTTATACCATGAGCTTATTATAGATAGATATTTATTATGATGAAACGAAGAGTTTTACATCGGAACAACACTGCACGGAAATTTGTTTGATTTTAAAAATATCGCTGTCGATATCTCATTGGTATCAGATCAACCCTAACGCCAAGTCTGCAGATTCAATTATTTTGCTCGTATCGGATGAATTCACTCTGTAGTTCGTCTTCCTGCTCGACTGCGCATTTCACGTTAGCTTCGAAGTCGCACTGCTGACTCAGGTCATTGAAGAAGAGTCCATCGGTGCAAAAAGCCACCTGTGGGATGCCTGCGACGCATTTCCAATATCTTTGGCAGTCGCCCCTGGAATATCAAATAAGTTTTTATCAGTTTTGATAGCACACAGCAGCAGTAAAGGTACAAGGAAAAATGGCGACAGGAAATTATTCAATCGTTTGAAAAGTAACTATTAGCCCCTTTTTTAATTTGTTTTTTTTTACTGGCCGGGACCCGCTTTTCACCCGCCGTTTAATTCAAAAGAAATTGGATTATTTATATATAATTTAGAGTACTTCGGCATAGACAATTGACATAGGGTATGTATATATATATATATATATATATATATATATATATATTGGATATCATGGATTTTTTTTTGCGTGGAACCCTATTTATTTTCTGAAATAAAAGTAGCCTAAGTTATTCCTTATAATATCAGCTATCTGTCAGTGTAAGTCCCGTAGAAATCGGTTCAGCCGTTTCGGAGATCAGCAGAACAGACAGACCGACAGCCAGACAAAAAATTAAAAATAATCTCTTTGCTGTAGGTACCGTATATACTTTCATATGCATTTAGTAAAAAGCTGTTATTTTGACATTACAAACAGACACTTCAATTTTATTTATTTATTTGTATAGATATATATAGACAGATTGGTCCCCAGTGGAAATTCATCATAAACTTCTTTCGCCTCGCGGAAAGGCCAAGGTGCATGCCGGACTCCTACCGGCTAAAACCACTGGAGCAGTCATCTTCGGTACCGAAGGGGAGCTCCAGGTCCTCGTAAGATCACACTAGAGCCACCTTTTAGGCACACCATGGAGGGGATAACTGTAAAGCAGTCATCAACTCAGGAGCAATTTGTCACATCCATGATACCAGTGACATAACTAATGCTTACCTAACTATTAAGGAAGATTAATAGGGGGAGCCAGAGAGAGGATCAGACGGGAAAGTGGTCTTCCCACACTCGTCACGCCATGTCATCTTAGAGTACCAAAGAGTGACATAGATGTTCCAGTTACTTACGTGTAAGGCACCTGGCGTGCTGCAGCATCGGCTCTGTTGCAGTTGATGATGCCGTTGTACCTGCCCAGCATTGGGGAAATAGGCCTCACACTTGCTACGATATCTGGAAAACAGAAAACCAGGAATTATGTATCCATCCATAATAAAGGAATAATTGCCGTGTGGTTGCCGGCCAAGAATACCACCACCTCATCTCCCGTGGGTGCCGTAAAATGCGACTATGGGATTAGCCGGAGGATGGGCAGCGGCGTCCTTGGAGAACATTTATAACTCAACCCGTCTGCCAAGCGTGGCGATTCTGGCCTAACCCCCGAATTTGAACATAACACAAACCCACACCGGTCGTTGTGGCAAATTTTGGGGGAAGCTTCTGTCCTGCAGTGGCGAGGCTTGGGGGATCCTTTACAATCCTCCCCGAGAAGTGCCTGGGGGCGACCTTTTTGCAGTCGGCTTCACTCCGCTAGAGGGGGTGACCGCTTGACAGTCATCCCCTTCGGATATGCCTAAAGGCGTGGCACCAATGGGCGGCTCTAGTGTGATCTTACAAGGACCTGGAGCCCCCCTTCGATGCCGAAGATGACCGCTCTAGTGGTTTTAGCCGGTAGGAGTCTGGCATACCCCTTCGCCCTTCCCCGGAGCGAAGGAAGTTCATGTAGAGTCTCCACTGGACATCAATAATAATAATTTTAAGAAAACGTAGGGCAATCAAGCATTTGGGTCGCCTTAGCGATCAAGGACGCCCATATATATATATATATAAGGGTGACCGCTAACCATACGAAATATTATATATATATACATATATATATATATACATATATATATATATATATATATTATATTTCGTATGGTTAGTGGCCACCCTTGTGTCAGAGTTGTTCTAGCCAAAGCCCAAAGGCCTCCGACTTGGCTTAACGACTGCTGTCTAATGACAACAACCGGGACCGACGATTTAACGTGCCCTCCGAACGGAGACGCTCAGTTGAAATACCACTATGCGGTCACCCATCCAGAGACTGACCGCGCCAAGCGTTGCTTAACCTCGCCAATCGTTTACCGATCAGTGAGTGCAACTGGCTATTAGCGCCTGCGAAAATAAAAAGAAGCCTGAAAACTTGACGCCCATAAACTTACACAACACCAGAGAGGTTGCTGATAAGGCAGATATACAAATCACCTTGAAGCCCCCATGTCGTATGTTGGCCATATTTTTGAGGGTTCGACTTCCAGTGTTCGTCTCAACGATGAAACGCAGCAATATTCTTCACGCCGGCATTCTGAGATGTAACTTAATGACTATGTTATATAAAATACGTATGTATCCCAGTGGTTAGGGCGCCATGTCAGACCAGATTTAGGGCGCCATTACTATTAAATCCGCTCTGGAATTTATTTCAGGACTTACTAATCACGAGTAGAATAGGTCATTAAATTGTGTAATTCGATCGCACTAAACTAAACTATTCTGGTTGCTGTTGTAATGCTGTGTCAGGTAAGTCGGGAGATGCAGTAAATAAGAAGACGTATTTACGCACTCACTATACAGTTTATTGCACAAGCAGATCACAGAAGGAGAAAGAGTCAAGTAAAAGTAAGCACTTAGTAAAGTAGGCGAAGAAGCGAAATGTTTACGAAAATAAATATGTTCGCGCCCGAAGTAACAAAGCATAGGCACATACAAAAGAGAGACAAGCGCTTCGCGTCACAGAGGGCATGGTGTGCTATATACATATTAGTCTATGGCAGAGGGTTCTGGACTAGTGAGTAAGAGGTATATTCATCTATGCTAGTGAGGCGGACTACTGCGGTGCGCGCGCGCAGCTCGGGACCTCGTCCCGCAGCAGCCCGCGCGCACCCCTCAGACGCCCGAGACAAAAGAACTGGTCGCTGGCCTGTGACGCGCTCGCTTGTATCTAATAGTAAAATACGATAGTACAATCAGTTTGTTTGTTGAGATTTAAATGTTTTTAAGAAATTATATAAATTTAATATGACTAAACTTTACAGTTTGTCGTTACAAAGATAATTACAATAAATGAGGTGGGGTATGCCACACTACGTATCAGGTTCCATGTAGCAGACGTTGTCATGTATTTCTAAAAAAGTACGAAATAAGATTTTCTTACCAACGGGTTGTTGTTCTAACTCATCAGTGAAGATTCCAATTAGGTTGTCAGCTTCGTCTCCAGAGCCTTCCTCCTCTTCCTTAGGAGTCCTTAGTTGGCAAGTAGTAGCCCAAGCCCAGTTGCAAGTCTGAGAATTAAGAAATGTAAGACATTGAGTGCTCATCTTCTAAGGTTCTCTATATGGTGGGACTGGTTTGCCTCGTCACCTTCTTCAGCAGCCCACAGACCGTTGAAGAGGACATTCTTCAAGACTACTACTATAGAGGGTCGTGAACGGACGCTGCCTAAATAACGACATTAAGAAAGACTGCTGCGTAGACCTACTATTATAACCCACGAAAATATAGGGGGGAGGGAGTAGACCCTTGGCCAAAAATGAAAATTGACGGCACGGTTGGTGCAGTGGCTGATACAGTCGGCTGCTACGCTCAGGGCCGTGGGTTCGATTCCCGCACGGAACAAATATTTGTATGATCTGCAGATAGTTGTTCCGGGTCTGGGTGTATTGTGTGTGGAATTCATGTCTGTAAACGCACCCACGACACAGGAGAAATCGCAGTGTGGGGCAATGTTAAAAAAAAAACAAAATAATTGACAGAGCAGACGGCAGTCCCTCAGTGTAAAACGGATGTCCCCAGTCCAAGCCGACCTGAAAACCTGACTTGGACGATCGGATCGAGATCTTTGTCCACCGACAGCTATACTGGCAGAGTACAATTGGATTGAAGTAACTCTTTTTGTGAGACCGCCATAGTTTACAAGGAGGCTACCTAGCTGGTGGCCTGGAGGCTGGGATTGAGAGAGGGCATGCTCGAAAACGGAGGCGCCCAGGAGGCAACCATCTCGGCGTCCAGCCCAGCACATAGCCGAGCACCGGGGACAGGCGCATTTCACTAGAGTTTCCAGTACTCCTCCGTCAGTGCTGAAGAAGACCACCTTGGTATTTTGGTTAGAGTCCAGCAAGCTTCTAACCCTACCCCGAGGCCAATGTAGTCAAAGTGTTTACCAAAAAAAATGTTGTAGGATGATCAGGATGTTTAGATTACCTGCAATTCAAAGTCGAAGATCAGTCCCCCTGGACATAGAAACTCTACTTCATCGCCGTGGGCGCACATGAAGAACCTGGAGCAATCGCTGAAATGTGGCAGCAGCAAGAAGATCTGGAAGAAAAGATAAAAATATAAAGTACTTTAATTACTAGCTGGGAGGCGCGGTTTCACCTGCTGTTTAAATTAAAAGAAAATAGATTATTTTTAAATAATTTAGAGTACTTCGGCATATACACTTGACACAGAATATATATATTGGATTTCATGGATTAAATTTTTGCGCGGAACTTAAATTTTTGTAAAATAAAAGTAGCCTAAATTATTCCTTGCCGTGTGGTGCCGGCTCAGAATACCACCACCCCATCTCCTCCCATAGGTATCGTAAAAGTCGACTAAGGGATTAGCCGGAGGATGGGCAGCAGCATCCTTCAAGTACATTAATAACTCAACTGCGATCGCCAACCCGTCTGCCCAGCGTGGCGATTATGGCAAAACCCCCCAATGAGCACACAACACACCCATTGTGGTCGTTGTGGTGATCTTTGGGGAGGTCTGTGTCCAGCAGTGGACTTCATTTAGCCGAAATGATGATGATGAAGTTTTTCCTTTTAACATCAGCTATCTGCCAGTGAAAGCCCCGCAGAAGTCCCAGGTTGGTTAAAGTTCTAGGTGAAGCTGGATTACATACATGTCCCTCGGGGTCACAGCTCAAATCATTAGGGTCAGTATTCTCGAATGGCCTGAAGTTAGCCACCTCAGTAGCGTTGTCCACGGCAGCTGCGACGCTGATGAACGCTGCAATGGCGAGGAGTTGTGCTGTGGAGAAGGAAATATATTTTAATGCTTTATACAGGCTGCGGTTGACCAACTAGAGTGGGACACCGTACGGCACGGCTACATAAATCAAGCTATATATTTCCAGTATAAGCTGATCTCGCATTGTGTAGGCGTTCCTAAGATGACAGATCAGCTTAAACTAGATTACATAGCATGTTTTTTTTTAAAGACGTTGCCCCGCACAAGTGAGACCCACTCCATCGTGAGACCCTGATCACTACCATCTAACTAATTCGAATAAGTACGATAATTTTCATCAGTGCATGTTTTTTTATTAGTCAGCGCATGCAGAAAATGCATAGGTTCTCGAATGGAGACCGCGCACCGGAAAACGCAACGTGGGACGACCTCCAACGAGGTGGACAGACGACCTGGTGAATATATATATAAAGAATAATACGATATGATGATGATGATGAAACGCATGCAAGTGTGTGCCGCATTTCAGTTTTGTGTACACGGCAACACATTTGACGGCACGGTTGGTGCAGTGGCTGATACAGTCGGCTGCTGCGCTCCGGGTCGTGGTTTCGATTCCCACACGGAACAAATATTTGTATGATCAGCAGGTAGTTGTTCCGGGTCTGGATGTATTGTACGTGGAATTCATGTCTGTAAAACGCACCCATGACACCGAAGAAATCCTAGTGTGGGGCAAAGTTAAAAATAAATGTACTTAGGCGACTATACCAAGCGAGGAAATGCGAGCCGCATTTCCTCGCTTCGCCGCCGCCAACTCGAGCCTTTCTCTGTCCGAGCAACGGACTAAGGGCGACATTCAGAAACGAGTCTAAGCTAAGTTCACGCTTCCATCTATCAAAATTAGGGGCGTAAGTAGTGCATTTTGACAGATGGAAGCGTCAGTTCACGCTTAGACTCGTTTCTGAATCTCACGCTAAGCAAATGAGGCGTAATAAAAGTACTTACTTACTACAATATTTTGATACTAAATAATACCCTGTTGATACCTCATGTGATATGTGATAAAGAGTTGAGTCATCGTATCCAATCAGGATTTGAGATAGTCAATTAATAATTCATATACTCTACGTGGCGGTTAAACTTTGACGCAATGAGTAAAATTCCCCAATAATCTAGGTACCTATACGGCGTCATCAATTTCATATCAAATAGAAATTATAAGGCATTCTTAGATTTTAAGATTATTTAGTTTTACGTCCTGTGCTGATTGATCAGAGTTCGTGTAGCGCCATCTGTTATCAACGATGATATTTTATTTATTTATCGTGATTTTAAACAATAATTTGCCAAGATCTTTGTCTGCACTTGCTTTTGAATTATTTATTTGAAATGTTTGTACCTACTTAATTACTCTCCTTAGTGGACAAGAGCAGTAGTCAAGTACTGACAGTCATGAAGATAAACTTACAGTACCGTTGCTCACAAAAAATAGTATTATTATTCGCCAATAGATGTCAGGAAGAGTCATATTTTTCAGTTGAGACTACTCAAACGCCTATAAAATGACATTTTCTAAAAATGATTCCTAGCTAGATCGATTTATCGCCCCCGAAACCCCCTATATACAAAATTTTATGAAAATCGTTGGAGCCGATTCCGAGATTCCAATTATAT
Source organism: Diloba caeruleocephala (assembly GCA_947459985.1). Taxonomy (NCBI): domain Eukaryota; kingdom Metazoa; phylum Arthropoda; class Insecta; order Lepidoptera; family Noctuidae; genus Diloba; species Diloba caeruleocephala. The sequence continues at coordinate 11,187,462 of OX381631.1, forward strand.
ATATATATATGTATATATATATAAAGATCACCACAACGACCGATATGAGTGTGTTGTGGGCTCATTGGGGGGTTTTGCCATAATCGCCACGCTTGGCAGACGGGTTGGCGATCGCAGTTGAGTTGTTAATGTACTCGAAGGACGCTGCTGCCCATCCTCCGGCTAAACCCTTAGCCGTCTTTTACGACACCCACGGGAAGAGATGGGGTGGTGGTATTCTGAGCCGCACGTTATTAGATAGTCCTAAAATAAATTCCGTGTGGTGTGTGGGTTAAGAATATAGCAACACGCCATCTCCTCCCGTGGCTTTCATAAAAGGCAACTAATGGACTCTAAACCAGAGGGATGGGCAGCAGCGGGCGTCCTTATGCTGATATGATGATGATGATGAAAATAAATTCCTTATTCAGCCCGAAAATATTCGACCACTACATGGACTAACCTCTAAAAAGGTGGGTTTCTTGCCTTACAACTGCTGCTTGGCTTGTTTCGACATGGCCCTAGACCTGTGGAGCTATTCTAGACGCGTGAAAACTTCCCGTTTCGAAAACGTGTCTTTCTGTTATTATACTTCTATATTTTCCAACTTTTTATTATTGGTGGCCTTGTAATAGCAATCTTTGTAGATAGATCAGTCACAGGAGTGTGGGGGGGTGGCTTAGATTTTTGTCACGTAGTAGATTTCGCCGAGAGAAATTTCGCGCTTTTATGTACTATTTTCGAATCTGGCGCGCAATGTTGGGTGCTTCTTAAACTTACAGTTGGTGGCGCTGACGCACGTATGTTGAGACGTCAGCTGATTGAAAACAGGCACTGTTTGTCAGGCAGTTTGTAGTTTAGTGAAGTTGTCAAGCAAGTCGACGAGAGTTCATGCTGTACAATAATGTCACTGTACGATCGGCTGTATAAATTCATTTGTTACATTTTCTGCCTGCAAAATGATTAAAAATCATACTTGTCAATACTACGTAAAATTTTGAAAAGGGGGGGGAGGGGTCTTGGCATATACTACGAGTGGTTACCGAGGGGAGGGAGGGGTCAAAAAATCTTAAAAAATAGGTCACGTAGTATGGGTACGTTCCCTTAGAATGGCTCTATGGGTCTTACATGGCGCCCGTGTTTGTATGACAACAGCCGCCTGGAAGAGATCGCGGATAGCGATAAGGCCGCCTATTGTACTGTATTTTTTTTATTAAGCTTCTGTTTATAATATGTTTTGGTGTACAATAAAGAGTATATAAATAAAAAATAAAAATAATCATTAACGACCAGATATTTTACACATACATTACATAAAATATACTGCATATCTAAATCGCGCATATATTTTGGGCATGTTTTCGATAATTTTAACTGTATCTAACGAAAAAAAAAAAAAAAAAAAAAAAAAAAAAATATAGAAAATTCTTATTTTTGTAGTAAAATATTATATTATTATATAGATTAAACCTAATCATTTAGAATAGTACTTAGGTAATTGTTAACATTTTCAAGCACAATAATGATATTACCTCGATGAAAATGTAGTAAATAAAGTAATTAGTTTTAATATTATGTATATGTGTGCCTTAAAAGAAAAAAAAAGAAAACAATATTTAAAAGAAACAATATTTTGTAGTATTTATTTGTTTAAATTTGATTTTGTAAATAAATATTGGCAAAGGAAACTTCCGCGAAAGGCCATTGCGCTGCTAAGTAGTATAATATTTTTTTTACTAGCATTTTATAACACATTTTTTTATTGGTGTCCAGTGGAAATTCTACATAGAACTTCCTTCGCCCCGGGGAAGGGCGAAGGGGTATGCCGCACTCCTACTTGCTGAAACCACTGGAGCGGTCAGCTTCGGCACCGAAGGGGTCAAGTTCAGATCCTCGTAAGATCCACTAGAGCCGCCGTTTGTGCCACACCTTTAGGCACATCACGGAAGGGATGACTGTAAAGAGGTCACCCCCTCTAGCGGAGGGAAGGCGACTGTAAAAAGGTCGCCCCCCTGTCACTTCTCGGGGAGGATTGTTAAGGATCCCCCAAGCCTCGCTTTGCGCTGAGCTGCGCACAAGGCGGCACGTGACCACGTGCGCACCGCCGTCTTCCCGGGGGTCGCTCGGTGTGAGCACGCAGATTCCCCAATCTGCGCGCAACATTTTATAACACCTACGGTTAAGGCTGGAAAGAAGGTGGCCTCTGCCTTTTAGAAAAATAACGACAAGAAAAAATAGCCCAATATGAATTCCATCATTTTTCAAAATACACGTAACATGAAAACACACTTATTTGACAATAACGCAAACATAAATTGCATAGAGATACCATCTTTTATGTTTTTATATCGACAGAAAAAGTATCGATAGCAGCAATGATTATAATCGATTAATTGGTTTATGCGTGTCTTGAATCTTGATCAAAGTTTTGAGATCAATCAAAGAGATTGTTAATAGTCCGAAATAATGTTCACGTGATTTTATTAGATGGATTGTTGATAGATAATACAAAAAAAAAAGAATTTATTGATAACCGACCCATCCGATATCACTGAAAGTGCTATCCAATCAGCCTTTCACATCATACGGCCTCGATATGTAAATTAAATAGTTACCCCTGTTTCCTTCAGACACAAGTCATGCATAGTTGACGTTACATATTTTGCGATGCTTTCTGACAAAAGACAGAGTAATAGAGAATTGATTCTTGGACTTAGGGTGAGATTCAGAAACGAGTCCAAGCTAAGTTCACGCTTCCATCTGTCAAAATTATGAGCGTAAGTAGTGCATTTTGACAGATGGAAGCGTAAGTTCACGCTTAGACTCGTTGCTGAATGTCACCCTTAGACCCTGACTCTTAATCGGGATACCGCTGAAAGGGTTCGGGGGGTGCAAGGGGGAGATCTATCAATTCAGTCTGTCGCAGAAGACGTCACAGAAGAATTGGAGAAATTAAACAAAGGACGTCCATTGCTGAACAAAGGACTCCCCCATAGACAGCCATTATATGCCGTGTGCCGTTTTGGGGAGAATATGCCAGTATTCACCACGCTTGGCAGACGGGTTGGTGAGCGCAGAATGACCGGTGTTCTATTTTTTTAATTATATTTTTCTTAAAAATATGTTGCCCCACATTAGAATTTCCCCTGTGTCTTGGGTCTTTACAGACATGAATTCCACATACAATACACCTAGACCCGGAACAACTACCTGCAGATCATACAAATATTTGTTCCGTGCGGGAATCGAACCCACGACCCGGAGCGTAGCAGCCGACTGTATCAGCCACTGCACCTGCACTGATGCTTTTGCTGATTTTTAAGCTCGTGTCGAAATGACCCCTCCGGTGGTTTTAACCGGTAGAAGTCCGACATCCGTGTGCGCATAGCACAGCGCACAGGGACGCTTCGGGGGATCTTTTACAATCCCCCCCGGGGGAGTGACTGTGACTGTCTTATATATAAGTCGCCCTCTCAGAGATGTGCCCATCCTCTGATTTAAGAGTCCTTTACTTATTTTTATGACGACGACGATTCCCGGGGGGGAAGTGGAGGGGAGCTATATTCTTAATCCGCGGGCTGATTACATAAGTCGCAGACGCTTTGCGACAGGCGGAAATCGCGCAGACACCGTTCTTAAACGTCATTTTGGTATTACGTATTTGCCGATAGCGATTAAGCAGTTTGCCGTGTGGTGCCGGCGCAGAATACCACCATCCCATCTCGTCCCGTGGGTATCGTAAAAGTCGACTAAGGGATTAGCCGGAGGATGGGCAGCAGCGTCCTTCGAGTAAATTAACAACTCAACTGCGATCGCCAACCCGTCTGCCAAGCATGGCGATTATGGCAAAACCTCCAATTAAGCCCACAACACACTCATATCGGTCGTTGTGGTGATCCTTGGGGGAGGCCTGTGTCCAGCATTGGACATCATTCGGCCGAAATGATAAAAAAATAATGATTAAGCAAGCGAATGTCGCTGACGCACAGTCTTTGGACGATCAATGAACTAAAAATTGCATCCTCGGCTTTCAATTTCAGGCTCTTTTCCACCGGCGGGCTAATTACCTAAGTCGCAGACGCTTTGCAACAGGCGTAAATTGCTCCAACGCCGCTGTCAAACGTCAATTTGGTATTACCTATTCGCCGATAGCGACTAAACAGGCGAAGATCTCGGACGCGCCTCTGTCGGACAATCAATGAATTAAAAACGTTAATTATTTTTAGTTCCACGGCTGGCTACTGGCGCTAGTAACTATGCATCTTCCACAATAGCGACAGGCGGGCGATGCCTTACGTAATACCAATTTTTTTGTCGCTTTGCCACCGGTGGATCCTTGGCTGCGCGATAGCTGCTATCGCGTCTGCTGTTGCTGTTTTTAGCTAATCCGCCCGCGGGAATCCTTCGATGCACGATAGCTGCTGTCGCGTCTGCTGTTGCAGTTTTTAGATAATACAGGTGCCGGCCACCTATCGACCGTGATGAGTACTGGCAAATTCCCCGCAAATGTCGATACGCAGCATGTAACCGGTCGTAGTGGTAATGTATATGGGGAAGTATCCTTTGTTCAGCAGTAATTGTTCTTTGGGCGGTATGATAATGATACTTTTTTTTTATTGATGTCCAGTGGAAATTCTACATGGAACTTCCTTCACCCCGGGGAAGGGCGAAGGGGTATGCCGGTCTCCTACCGGCTAAAACCACTGGAGCGGTCATCGTCGGCACCGAAGGGAGGCTCCAGGTCCTCGTAAGATCACACTAGAGCATGATAATGATACCTACACTCCAACCGCAGTCGAAAGTTTGTACGCACAATATTGAACAATTTACCATGTTAGTTTAAGACCACAGACTTCTTATAGGTTTCGTGTAATCTATAGATAAAGGGCTATCACCTACATTTTTTTCAGAATTTTAGCCTCAGTAGTTTTGGAGATAATGGGAGGGGGAGATGGTCAATTTTCGTCTATTCTCTTAAATAACTTTAAAACTATACTCTTTAAAATTATAAAATAAACACATTTGAAACCCTCACAACAAGCCCTTCCATTTCATATGTTACACGGTACAGTTTGCAAAACTTTATTCTTAAAATTTATATATCACCCCCAAAAGTGACCCCCATATTTAAAATTCAATTATTTACGTTACAGGACGTTCGGAACCCTAAAAACTGCTCTTTTTAAAGAAATTCATAGGTTATGAACTTCTTCCAGTCTCTACTTTGCATAGCAAAAGGTTTGTCAATCATAAACAAATAAGCAGCGACGAGCAAATTGACACTTCATTTATTACTGGTACCCACTTTACTATATTCCTTAGAATACATAAAATGGACATAGGTATATTATATTTTTTAAACCCATTAATATCTCTCAGTATAGATTAATGTTGCAAAGTTTGTGTCAAGCCCACTCGTCTACGTAATAGCGTCGAGTGGACGGCCTGATTTAGTCGACGAGCTCAAACGCGTTAGGGGATACCGTTTGTACCATTAGTAAGGCCATCTCGATGACGAGCCCGTCGTAGCGTACAGCCACAAAATTGTCTCTTAGAGAATAGCACTGCAGGCCAGTTCACTACCAAGCCGGTAACGCGTCATACTCCACGCGCGCCTCTCATAGAGCATTCTCTCTCATTGTGCAGCTGCCCTGGCCCCGCAGGCGAATAGGGTCCACCAACATGAGTGCTACGACTTGCTGAGGATGCGGTGAAAGCGCGAGCGATCGCTGTGCCCTCGGCAAGAGGTAGGCCGATGAAACTCTGTGTTGGTTTTAGCCGGTATGAGTCCGGTTCAGCTGTCTTCCCCACGACGAAGGACGTCCATAACAATTTACCAACGATAAACAGGGCAGATCTAAAGAAAGTCTCAAGAAGTCGGATATCGGTCAGACAAAACGCAGTGTAGCTTGTAGAATCTCAGAACACATCAGAGCGGTAAAAACGACATAAAAAAATCGGCCATAGCTGATCACCTGCTGGATTAGGGATCGAGCCACTGGATCGAGTTACATAACCCTCAGGTAATCTCGACAGAACGCCACTATATACCCGGACTGGTAAGAGAAGCCATAATAATAATATAATAACTTTAACCGGGAGGACGGGTTTCAACTGTCGAAGGCCTTGGATTCCAGTGATGTCATGCCCAAATCATGTCCTGGAGTATATTGAACATGGAAACAAAGAAACTATTTTCAGGCAACATGTTCGCGGAAGTATGTAGTTCGCGTCACAGTTTCTCGGTTCATTCGGTCAAGATCGAAAACGAAAATTAGATTCAATTCATTATTGACTATATCTTGTAGGAAAAAGTCACATTATGCATTGTAACAGCATAGATAGATGGCATTATGGCGCCCATGCTGCGATTCACTCGCAAACGCATTCGTAAAACTTCGCGGTGGCTCGGGTTGGTTCGGGTGGAGTCGGGAGCTTCTCCATTCGCTGTCCGTCGAACTGTCGAACCTGTATGAGTTGGCATCGCGTTTTTTTTTCACGTCTCAAATATCTTAAATCAATTATTATATGTTTAGTACATGCTGTTGGGCTACGTGTAAAACGACACATTTATTATTTATAACAACGGGGTTTACAACTGAACCTGATTGATTTATCGAAATAGATCGATTACTTTATGGTTATACCTAAGACCTAATAAAACGGTTTACAATAAACAGATTCATTTGATTTTATTACTTGCAATAAAGAAATAAATTAATCTAGGTTTATGAATATGTCATAATAATTATTCGAATTGTGGCTATCAGACAAAACTTTTTCTGATAGTGTGGTTATTGACGTAGATATTAGATTGCTGGCAATCTTTAATGTATTTAAAAAACCGGTCAAGAGCGGGTTGAACTCGCGTGGAGAGGGTTCCGTACTATATGAATAAGTAGGCACCTTGTTTTAATATCCGACTCAAATTTGTTTGTGGTAACTAAAAAAGTATGTAAGGTACCGGATTGTAAAGAGCAAATGCTGAATATATTGTCTATTGTTGAATTCTGTCTTGTACTAATAGGTAATTTATGGACAATTCTAAATCATATAGGCCCTAATAGGCTCTTACGAAAAGTCAACAGTTAAGTGCAAGGTTCGGAAAAGTCGGCCCTATGGAGAAGAGCCAGCAAGAAACCCCATGACTATGAACTCCATCACTCCAATATCCCAAAACAAACTTAACATTGTAGTTGAAAAACATGTTCTCCCATACATTATAACTGCAAATTTAAGTTGTACGCATAATACTGGAAGATTTACCGTGTTATTTTAAGAAGACTTTATAGTATGGTTAATGGATTTCCTGCAATCTATAAGTAAATAAAGTCTATATTATATACTTCTTTTTAAATTTTAGGGTCTGTAGTTTCAGAGATAAGAAGGGGAATTCAATTTTCATCTATTCTCTTATATACTTAACTCTAAAACTACTTACTTTAAAATTATAAAAAATATGGGTTGCACTCCGGGAGTGCCGACAGAAGTTTTTTTTTTCATTTTTATTTATCTAGACGCGTTCAGGGTCTGCTATATGTACATGCATATATGCACACAATATATCTGCGTCTCGTAACGGTGTCGCGAGTCCAGAGATTTTATCTCATCTAAAAATATGCGTACCGCGCTAAAAGAAGATTTCACTTCAAAATTAAATGTTTCTAATCCTCACGACAGTACGATGTATCAAATGGCCCTTCCATTTGATATGTTAATTATGTTTTTCTAATTTTTCCCCCAAAAGTGACCCCATACGCCAAATTCATTTGTTTTCGTGACTCGTCCGTGTTTAGGGCGCAGAAATTCACATGTATACTAAATTATAACTTAATCGGTCCAGTAGATTTGGAGCAAATTGGTTGTGACTGACGGACAACCAGACAGGCACAAGAGTGATTCTGTAAGGCTTTCGTCGTTTTTTTATTCGCATTTACGGAACCCTACAAATTGATGTTTCTATGTTTGCCCCGTATGCCTTCCTATGCTATTGATCCGATTAAGCTAAAACTTTGTTCAGTTGTTGGAGTTTGTGTTTACACACACGGCTACAAATGCTATACTTGTCAGTATAAGCTGATCTCGCATTGTATTGGGTTTCCGTACAATAAGAGATCAGCTTATACCGGAAATCTATAGCTTGATATGTACCGTGTGTACAAGTTCCTGGGGTGAAATTCCTTTAAGTCAAACACCCATACATCCTTCAATACAGAATTAAAATGACGGTGAAAAACCAATTTGGTATACGCTAAGACATGATTGAAGCTATTCAAGGACCGGTTGCAGACGGTGAGCCATGGGGACAAGTCGTAGGGATCACCAAATTGAGTTGTCACCGGCATTTCAATTCTGTATTCAAGGATGTATGGATGTTTGAGATTAAGGAATTGCACCCCAGACATGAACCAAAAAATCTACATCTTCATCATCTACAACGCGTCAACTAATGTCTGACTATTCCTGAGTGCCTGGAATCGGTTTTATATGAATAAAAATATTGTTATCCTATCTTGTCTTAATGACCTCATGGGCCTTCCAATAAACCTTTAGAGGGGATATTCCTGTAAACCATATTGCTATACACATACCGTGGGTGTCGTAGAAGGCTACTATGGGATTAACCGGAGTATGGGCAACAACGTCCTTCGAGTACATTAACAACAACAATAAAACTCAACAGCGATTGCCCGCCCGCCTGCCAAGCGTGGCGATTATGGCAAAACCCCAAATAATCCCATAACACAAATCCAGACTGATTGTTCTGGCGATCTTTGGGGGAAGTTTGTGCCCAGCAGTGGACTTTATTCGGCTGTAACGATGATCCTGCCATATAAGTCTAAATATACATATATACTAGCGACACGCCCCGGCTTCGCACGGGTGCAATCATAGATTATACACTAATATTGGGTGCAATTTGGAGCTGTAATTTTATCGTGAAATATAGTACTAGTACATAATCACCCTTGTTTATGAAACTACATATTTAGTTAGATAAGGATTAATATAACGATCTTCCGATTCCCTATTTTGATTGACTAATTGGAGAAATTTGAATAATTTGAACTATTGTGAGTTAACTATAACAGTTAGCCACCAGGACATTTTTGTGGCTAATGATGAACACTATAACATGTAGTATGTTAATTTATGTATCATCAATAGTTTTCGCAGCACGCGCCATTTAATGACATTTATAGGCATATTCGTTACCTTGGGTTACATTATTCCAGTTAACGTAAGGATTTCTATTTTTTTTTATACATTTCAGTCCATTTTACTTGCTGATAATGTATTTTTTTATAGGTGAAAGATTTTTTTAAATCAGTTAAGTAGTTTTTGAGTTTATCGATTACAAACAAACACAAAAAATCGAATCTTTACTCTTTATAATATTAGTTTAGTAATAACTAACTAACAAAACGTAAGGATACTATCCAACACATTTTTTTTGTTTTTAAAAAACTTTGCAGCACACTACGATTTCTCCTGTGTCGTGAGTGCGTTTACAGACATGAATTCCACATACAATACACCCAGACCCGGAACAACTACCTGCAGATCATACAAATATTTGTTCCGTGCGGGAATCGAACCCACGGCCCGGAGCGCAGCAGCGGACTGTATCAACCACTGCACTAAACGTGCCATCAATAAATTAATTAATTACAAAATTTCATTAATCCCAGTTATATCAGCATAACTAAGAAAATGAAAGAAAGAAATCTTAGATCATACCTCTGCTAATGTAAAGATCTATCCGCATAGGCCTCACACACACACTACGCCAACATCCGCTCGTAAACGTCCTCTGCTGAACGTGGGTACATGGCCCATGGCCCTCACAATAATCACTACAATGAGCCGTCATAGAGATACTGCCATAGGCCTTAATAAACATCTATCTATAGTATCTCTATTCACTGCACTTTAGATCCGCGGTTTCGTATGCACACATTTTACTCGACTTCCCTACCTACAAACTAATACTAACCGGTATATATCGGTCTAGTTCACTTGTAATAGTACCGTATTTTCATTGTAAATTATTATTTAAATATTTTTAACACGCTTTCATTAGCTTGGCCTGCTTGAAGTATGAAATATATGAATGTAGGTAAGTATTCTTGCAATTAATTTTTATATTGCTCGTAGAACTGATGGCCGGCGGACAAAGTCAAAGTCAAATATTTTTATTTCAAATAAACCAAATATTGGCACTTATGAAACGTCAGAATCTAAGTTGCACGGTTCCAAATAGTTGATCTATGGAGAAGAGCCGGCAAGAAACTCCATAGATACTCTTTTAAAATAATTGAGATTACGATGTTGATTAATACAAATTAAGGTAAACCATATAAAGAGCATTATGTAGGCCAATGTATAAAAAAAAAGACATACTAATGTAATATAATCATTATTCGCCATGGCAGTTAATGGCTGACCAGTCCCAACAGACGGCACCCGTTCACGAGCATGACGCATGCATCAGCATCGCTTAGCTCAACCATATTTTAGGGAACCGAACGACCCGATACACAACGCCACCGCCAGCAAGACATTTTAGTGAGCATGGACCAAGAGGGTTCTCGAGTGGAGACCGCGCAACGGAATACGCAGCGTGGAACGGTCTCCAACGAGATGGACGGACGACCTGGTGAAGGTCGCTGGGAGTCGTTGGATGCGGGCGGCATGTGACCGCTCGTTGTGGAAATCTATGGGGGAGGCATTTGTTCAGCAGTGGACGTCCTTTGGCTGATATGATGAGGATGATAAATTAATTTTAACCCACTTCTAGAAGGCCGACTGGCCTGACTGACTGACGAAATATTTTACAAACGTATCAAGAATCGATGACCGTACAATGTTATGGCGCGTTGCTGTCACCAGGATCAATAACTATGATTTAAAAAAAAAAAAAAAAAGGTTATTATCACTAAACATGTGTTTCTCAATGTTTATTTATGTACAGTTACAAGATAAACTTTACACATCTTTGTTTTTAAATATAGGGATCTCTTTCAGCATGCAACTCTGTTCCTATAGTAAGCGGTCGATACATGCTTATAAATTATTTAGACCGCTTACAAGACTTCCTTTGACATTAAATAATTGTTATATAATGTTCATTAAATTATATAATAAAATGTTCATTAAATTAAATAATAAAATGCCCAATCATTTTAAATCTATGACATTTAATAAATTTTAAATACATGTCACTGGGCGGCTTGCTGAGAAATGTTTCATACCCATGTTTTTTTAATATAAGTTAATTGAATAATGGTTCTATATGGCATAATAATAATTTAATTTGATTCTAATTATGTGAATGCGATTGTTATAAAATATTTGTACGCTCGGCAGAGTAAACCACAGCGCGCTTACAAGATCATAATTATACCTGTATAAATTAAAATTTTAGCTGTGTTTATGTCAAACAAAGAATTTTTATTTTTATTTTGACTCATCATAGAACAGAGTACTTAGAGATGTACTGTAGAACCATGTGGTGCCGGCTAAGAGAACCTTATGGTGCCGGCCGAGAATAGCACCATCCAATCTCTTCCCGTGGCTGCTGTAAAACGCGACTATGGAATTATCCAAAGGATGGGCAGCAGCGTCTTCGAGTACATGTACAACTCAACTGCGATGGCCAGCCCGCCTGCCAAGCGTGGCGATTATGGCCAACACGAACGACACCGACACACGACCCAAACCCTACTAATTTTGGGAGAGGCCTGAGTCCAGCATTGGGTTCGGTTGAAATAATGCCAATAATGACGCCAGGTGGGGACGGAATTACGACAGAGCTTCTGAAAGCGGGTGGCATACCGGTACTTAAAGTCCTTTAGAAGCTATTCAATTCCGTCTTACTCGAGGGCACAACTCTGGAAGCGTGGAACAGAGGTGTGGTGGTGCTCTTCTTCGAAAAGGGTGATAACACCCTATTGAAGAATTATAGACTCATCTCACTTCTGAGCCATGTTTATAAGCTGTTTTCAAGGGTCATCACGAATAGTCTCGAGCGCAGGTTTGATGACTTCCAGCCTCCCGAACAAGCCGGTTTCCGAAAAGTTTTCAGTACCATGGACCACATCCATACACTGCGGCAGGTTATACAGAAGACCGAGGAGTATAATCTGCCACTATGCTTGGCATTTGTGGACTATGAGAAAGCCTTCGATTCGATCGAAACCTGGGCAGTGCTGCAATCTCTGCAGCGGTGCCAGATCGACTATCGGTACATTGAAGTGTTGAAGTGCTTATACAGAAACGCCACCATGTCGGTCCGAGTACATGAACAGAGCACGGGGGCAATTCCATTGCAGAGAGGTGTGAGACAGGGGGACGTAATTTCCCCGAAACTGTTCACAGCTGCAATGGAGGATGCCTTCAAACTACTGGAGTGGAAAGGATTCGGCATTAACATCAATGGCGAGTATATCACTCACCTTCGATTTGCCGATGACATCGTAGTCATGGCAGAATCGCTGCAAGAGCTCAGCACAATGCTCGATGATCTCAACAGGGTTTCCCAACAGGTGGGCCTTAAAATGAACATGCGCAAAACGAAAGTCATGTCAAATGCCCATGTCGTGCCTATCATCCGTTGGGAGCTCTGTTCTCGAAGTTGTGGACGAGTATGTCTACCTGGGACAAACTGTCCAGTGTCCACGATTGACCTCTTTCTTGAAGTTGGACCTACCTATCCAACTTCGAGAAAGAGGTCAATCGTAGAATCCGACTCGGCTGGGCAGCGTTTCAGAAACTTTGTAACGTCTTTTCGTCAACAATACCGCAATACCTCAAGACGAAAGTCTTTAACTAGTGTTACCAGTGACATATGGAACAGAGACGTGGTCACTCACAATGGGCCTCATACGAAAGGTCATCATCATATCAGCCAACGGACGTCCATTGCTGAACAAAAGCCACCCCATAGATTTCCACAACGAGCGATTACATGCCGCACGCATCCAACGACTCACAGCGACCTTCACCAAGTCGTCTGTGCACCCAAGTATATTTATGACTGTGTTGCGGAGAGCAATCTAAGGTTAATAGAACCCGAAAGTTAAATTCCATAACCTCCCCACGTTTTACATGCTTTTAAATGCACATTTTATCCACAGATACTAAATTCCTAATAGATTTTTTGTGTGTGACGTGTCTGCATTGTACAGTCTGTGTAGTGTATATGTATCGAGCTTTAATCGTTTTGTTAAGAAATAATAGCAATTATCGTTTATTTTCAAGTAACCAAATAGTTTTATGTTATCTTCTATACTATAATAAAATCGTAGAGAGACAAAAACTGCACAATGAGTATTTTTTGAAAAAAATCACGTGCGTGCTCCAGGAACGAGACTGATGCCAAAACAGCAATATTTTTAATTTCTGTCAGTTTGTCTGTTTATCTGGGGGCCTAAAAAGGCCGCTTTAGGTGAATCATAATATGAATTAGAATTACATTAGAAATCACAAAATAGTCAGTTATGATTAAGTGACCATTTTGTGATTTCTAATGTGAATCGTATTGAGATAATTATTATGCCTTATAAATAAAACCTAACACGGTCTTTTTAGGCCTTCTGGACCATTTGGTGATATTTAATGTGATTCATATTATGATTCTGCTAAAGCGGCCTTTTTAGGCCCCCTGTTTGTCTATTTGTCTGTTTATCTGTTTCTATGTTGGATGTTACCGCTAAAACTACACTATAGAATTCGTTGAAATTTGGCAAAAATGACCGTTACTGTCCAAATATGGCTCTACAATATAAATCATCACGCTTTTGTACATGGGAGGTGAGTTGTATAATAATATGTCTACAATGTGTTGTTTTACAGCGAATATTATGAAACAATCACATAAGTGAACACATTCGTTATCAGTACGTAATAATAATTATCAAAAAGAAAACATTACCATCATGCTATATCTAAAGGGAGCTAAGCGTCAGATTTTAGGAATGAGAAAGCTTATTTCGTAGCTGATTACGTAGCCTGCTAAACTAACACGCGGGTTGTCATTGCTTTATTCTCGGGATCAAACCTACCTTTAAGAGGTCTTACTTTTTGGATTTTGATTTGCATTAATTTTATTCTCTTTAAAAACCTTTTTTTTTATAAAATATTTTGTCTGGTCTGTAGTTGATATTTTATTATATGTTATTGTGTATTATGACTCTATGAGACGGGTGCATATAAGAAGTCACGGGTTCAGGGCAACAGATGTCGCTAGCAGTTCTTTCCTTAGGACTAAATCATAAGTTTTCATTTATATTTCGCATAAATTGTCATCATGAAATGGAGTTATTTTCTTTCTTTTTAAAAAACGTTGCCCCACACTTGGATTTCTCCTGTATCGTGGGTGTGTTTATATGGTGGGTAACTTAGTTTTATAATGATTAAACTTATGAAGTTGAAATACTTATTTTTTTCTTCCAACTAGATGGCGTTACTGTCAAATTACATCACGGTATGGCTTCGTTGGCAAAACATGAAGTTAAAGGTCAGCGTAGATTAAACGTAGTATTTTTCCTAATCTTCGCCAAAGGGTACCGCTACCGATGTCGATTGTCACGATATCCACCCAAAGCATTACCTACATATGTTGACTTATATATATTCTTCTATTCTTTTTAAAAACGATGCCCCACAGTAGGGTTTCTCCTGTGTCGTGGGTGCATTTACAGACACAAATTCACACACAATACACCCAGACCCGGAACAACTACCTGCAGATCATACAAATATTTGTTCCGTGCGGGAATCGAACCCGCAACCCGAAGCGTAGCAGCCGACTGTATCAGCCACTGTACCAACCGCGCCGTCAGATTCCGTGACTTTTTTAAAAATTAAACTTCTATAAACAACTTACTAACCTTACCTACGATATTTTATTTATATCTGAAATATTTGAACAATTGCCGATTCTTACGAACCAGTGTTGATTAATTTTGTTTGATTTGGTTGTTGTTGATATCGGATTCAAAAGGGAATTTTACATGCCTCCTAGAAAGAAGACGAATATCTTTCGAAGCTCCAGTGCAATGCTCTGTGCTCTGTGCACGTTTAGTAGCTAACTGAGCCTCACGATCAACTGCAGTTTTGAGAGATCGAGCTAGCCTTTGCATCTTAAAAGCCCATGAGTTTTGAAAGATATTCTTCTTTAACTGCAGAAAGTAGCATGCGGCGAAAGTTATTGATGACGACACCCAGTGCCATGTGGGAAGCGTTGCCAAACAAAAGACAAAAGCGCATGGTTTGGCACTCGGCTGGCTGGGCTGGATGCAATATGCGGCAGGCCTATAGGTCGTGTCATTCGCAAATATATCATGCTCCCTCTACACCTATTACAAGTTCCTGATAAAAGCTCAGGTCATTATTGCATGTTTTCAATATCATGATATACATTTCTAAATTCCACGCGTGGGAAGCCGCGGGCAAAAACTAGTTAAATACATAAAACTTATGATGATGGAATGATATTGTGAAAAATCTTTACGTTATCTTTTAATCGTTTCTATGAACATATAATTTACGTTCCAATAACATAATAGATAAGTAGGTAAACAGGAAACCCTTCCGAGATGTGCCTAAAGGCGTGGCACCAATGGGCGGCTCTAGTGTGATCTTACGAGGACCTGGAGCCCCCCTTCGGTGCCGAAGATGACCGCTCCAGTGGTTTTAGCCGGTAGGAGTCCGGCATACCCCTTCGCCCTTCCCCGGGGTGAAGGAAGTTCCATGTAGAATTTCCACTGGACATCAATAAAAAAAAAAAAAAGGTAAACAGGAAAAACAAAAAATACCTATAATGTGAATTGCCAATCCCCACGTTGTATGATAAGATATAGAGCGATAAATAATAGTATCAGCTTTTATAACATGTTAAAAGTGTTGAAAATACGATTTTAATCATTATTTCTTATTTATTTATTTATTTATATACTCTTTATTGTACACCACATAATACATACATAGAGATAAAAATTTAAAAAGATACATGTACAATGGGCGGTCTTATCGCACAGGGCGATCTCTTCCAGACAACCTTTGGATGGACAGGAAGAAAGGAGAGAGATATTGGGCTGTCAAGTGTACAATATATCATACACAATATTACTTAGACATAAAAATATAAAATACATAACAATATATACAATAAATATTATATATATAAAACGATGATAAAATATACTAATAAACATCAAATATAACTAGGATAGGAGAAGAAAAATTAGAGAGAAAGGTAATGCTCCTTCACCATTTTCTTAAAAATAGGTAGTGTTTGAGCACGTCTTACTTCAATAGGTAATGCATTATTTCTTATTATGATTTCAGGTCTATAACTTTACACTCGCTATATAAATAATGATTTCTTGTAATTATAATTATAACATTACTCAAAAATTAATATTTCTCTAATGCGATGTACAATAATGTTTTTTTTTATTTTTTTATGATGGGCTTCTCGCAGTAATCCCAAGGGGGATATATCTGCTTAACCGGGCAAAGTGTTTTTATTTTTGCAATGCAGTATATAATATACTGCTGACTGGCTGACTGGTACTGCTTTTTGTATTGTCTGATATGTTTTATGATTCTGAACGTGAATATATATACTAAATAGAAAAACTAAATACTAATAGATACTAAATTATGTTTATGATATGGTAGCACAAGAGAATAATTATAAAAGTCTGGCCAAAGGACTTAGACTTCCGGCCAAACTAATAATAAAAAACATAAAAGTCACACTTTGGTCACACCGTTTCGTGTGACAGTAGCAGTAGACATGAGCGTTTTCAGAGTTTTACGCAAACGGATATATATCTGATTTTAGATTTTAAAATCGGTGTCCAAATCCGTTTTTAGAAATCGAAAAGATATTATTATCATAATAACTTTCTAAAATAGATATTACTACTTCGCCGTGTGGTTCTATTTCAATGCGCATGCAATATTTATTTCGTCCCAAGAAACCCACCGAAATCTTAATCTATAAGTCTATCGTGTAGTAAAAACCGCTTTATCTTTCTCAATCTGCCAAGCGCTTCATTAGGTAGAAAGAGAGAAGCGAATTTCTATAGTTCGTGCAGAACAAACTATTACGCGATTTGACTTGGTTGGATTTGGATTCGTATTGAAATCGGCTGGCGGGCTGGATATTGTATGGTATCGTTTGCGTTCGTCGTATCGCGTTTTGTGAAATCGCTTTGTCTCGTTTGTAATATCGAGGGATGTTAGGCTTTAACTCGAGTGAGAAGAGATCAGCTCATGGTAGCCTGTAAAATTTTTAGTGGGCGTATCGACCGTCGACGGGTTATGAGCTCCATGGCCTTTTCTATCGACTCTTTGTTCCCTACAAATACATCGGACACCGTCAGATAATCATTTTGTGCAGCCAACCTCTAAATCTGTCGCTAGAGCTAAGTCCCCAGTGTGCCATACTCTACAGATGCTCAACGCGCTTCTGACTGATAATCCAGAATGTGATGTGTTTGCGGATGAATTCAATAAAATTATGTGTGTATAGATGTTCTGTGAGAGAAAGCATGCGAGGGTGTCCAGTGTTCCACGTTAGTTTTATATAAAATAGTTTTTTTTTTAAAACGTTGCCCCATGCACATAATATGTACTTCTATGTTAGTTAATGTAATTGGTGTTATACCGTTTTATTTAACTATAAATAAAAAACAAATACATCGTTACGATAAGATTTCCGACTGAAATCGGATTTTAGATACGTTTTGATATATCGGACGCATGTCTCAGTCTATATGACAGTTCAGAACATCGAAATTATTTAATCTGTGCATCATTTTAATATTTATTCTAGGTACTGTGTCTATTTATTTAATTGAATTTTGAAATAATCAATCGCTTTGCGTCTTAGCGAAGTTTTAATGTTAACGTGAATTAATATTAAAATAATGTCTTCCTCTGATTCCGACGACGATTGTTACGGGAATATAGCAAAAAAATTACAAACAATTAAAAGCAAATACGAAGTAGAAAAAGTTGAAAGTTTAGAGTTGATTAACCATTCCGAAGTCGGCAAAACTGAAGAATCATCGAATAACGATGGATACACGTCAGGATTTGTGATTGTAGAAGACTGTAATGTAACTGTAAATAGCACAGACAATGATGAATTGACACTGGATGCGATAATAGCTAACAACAGTAAGCGGAAACCTGGAAGAGGACGTGGTGCCAAAAGAAAGACGATCGATGATACCCCAGAACCATCAGAGCGCCTTACAAGGAGTTCTCGGCGGAAAACCGCCAATTCTAATAAAGCTAAGGCAGATTCAGACACAGCTCAAGCGCCAGACACAGCTCCAGCGCCAGTCACAGCTCCTGAAGATCAAAATACCTCTTCTACATCTAGAGGGAGAGGTAATGCTCGAGGAAGAGGGTCCCGGGGTAGGAATAGAGGTGTGTCTGCTGGCAGTACCGCCTCGCCTAGGGGCAGAAGCCAGGGCAGAGGCTGGGGCAGAAGAAACAGGACAATAATTTCTGATATTTTAGGTTTAGTTACACCATCCTATCCAACATATAGCGTCGGCAACACTGATGAATATCCCGACCAGTGTGATAACCAAGAGTTATTTACAATGAAAACTGTTAATAAGGATGTTGAAATTGTTGAAGAGACTGATCCATTAGAAGATGATAATGAGGAAATGTCAGTAAAAGTTTATTGGCAGAGCTTAGAAGTGTTCAAATTCAAAATACGGAAGTATCAGAAACTAACACAAGTATTCGATTATTTTGCTGATAAAGAAGGTGTGAGTAATGATAAATTGCTGTTTATGTATAATGATAGGATTTTGAAAATTGATGATACCCCAGACTCTATAAACTATAGCATTGCTAAATTTATTGAAGGAGGTATTGTCAACCAGAATGTAACGGAATTGGTGAGGCAAAATGACCAGACAAATGTGAGTCGCGGTCTAAAAATCAAGTTCCAATGTCAAAATATGAAAAAACCATTTGAAACTACGTTGAGACCAGAAGATAAGTTGGCACTGTCTATGATGAAATGTGCCGAGCACTTAGAAATAACACTGGACAAACTTAAGTTTTATTTTGATGGAGATCTGTTATCAAGTATGTGGAAATATTTATTTTTTAAGTTTACTATGTTATTCAGTATCAACCCATGTATAATATATCAATGACTATATATAGTAGTCAGTGCCTGAAAAGCCAGGCTTGCTCTAAT
Organism: Diloba caeruleocephala; assembly: GCA_947459985.1. NCBI lineage: Eukaryota > Metazoa > Arthropoda > Insecta > Lepidoptera > Noctuidae > Diloba > Diloba caeruleocephala. The sequence continues at coordinate 11,206,687 of OX381631.1, forward strand.
AAGTACTCAAAATACTCCTCAAAAGGTTGTTTTTGCATGAACTGTAGCATTGAAATATTCAATTATGAATCAGCTTTTTCAACTAAACATTGCAGTTTGCACTGTTTTATACAGCCTATGTGCCATAAGCAGTGTTGCGATTCAACCGGCGGATAGGGCTAGAGAAGAATGCTCTTACTCACACTCAAGTGTTGTGATAGGGCTTTGCATGTAGAAATATCTTGTCTCTCTCATATGTACGACTTATGCAACTGATAAGAATTACAGTTTACTATTGTAAGTTACTACACTATTGCTATACTGTAACTGGAGTAGTAAGTTAGGATTTTTAGTAAACTTTGATTAGAATTTTGAAGCTGGAAACATATCATCACACGCCTCTGTAAGCAGAGGCCGATACTGGCGGATCCAGGATTTTAATCTAGGGGTTAGGTCTAATTTTAAGATTTTCGGTGATCATTGTTGCTACTAGGTCTAAGGTCAATGGCATCCCGCAGTTTTAGGGGTGGAGGGCATGGGCGCTGAGCCTGAAGCGTCCAATAACATGTTTTCAACTTTATGGTGACATTGATTCAGTGACATGTAACCATGACAACGTTCATGGTGTTACTATATAGCTATAAGCTAGTATGAGATATAATCAAGTTTGTTTTTATCAACATGACTAAGCAAATTATATAAAATGTTCCAATTAAAATACTCTTTGTTTCTGTTGTGATCTGTTTAAGTCCATAGGCATAGCAAGGAGTCCAGGTGTGCCCAACTCTGCCCAGTATCCTTCTGGCCTACCCCAGAAATATATTCAATCACTTATAAAAAATGCCTAATGTTGCTCTGCAGAACCAGTTTCAATCTAGACCATCCAAGCTATGTATCTTTATTGTCTCAATTTGAGTCTCCTATCACTATGTAATCTAGGTTAAGCCCCCACACAGAACAGACATTTGTATGGTCCACAGATATTTGCTTTGGGTCTGGGTGTTTGTGCATGCGAAATGTATGGCTGTCTTTACCCATTTGTCTTGCATTTTGGGTACTATTGTGTGGGGTAGTAAAGTAAAAAAAAATACCAAATAGGTCTTAATTGCTATTTATGAAATTTTTATTATAGCAAGTAGTTTTCAAAACCAAAACTAATACTTTCACGCATCAGTAAATGATGAAGAAGAATTTTAAATTGTCTAACACCAAGATTGGTTCAATTGCTAAGCAACTGGTTTCCTGGGGTGCTATTCCTTAAGGTCAAACATCCATGCATCCTTCAATACGAAATTAAAATGACTGTGAAAAACCAATTTGGTATTAGCGTATAGACATGATTGAAGCTATTCAAAGACACATTGCAGACCGTGAGTCATGGGGACAAGTCTTTGGGAATACCAAATTGGGTTGTCACCGTTATTTCAATTAATTCTGTATTCAAGGATGTATGGATGTTTGAGGTTAAGGAATTGCACCCCTGCTCTACATATCGTGACTGCAATCCCCGCACGGCACCCAGATTATCTAAAATCAGCGACAGCAGCTATCGCGCAGCTATGGATCCACCGGTGCCAAATAGCGCCAGTAGCGAACATGTAGCTGTGTAACTTTTAGTTCATTGATCGTCCGTCAGTGTGCGTCAGAGATCTACGCTGTTTAATCACTATCTGCAAATATGTAATACCAAAATGACGTTTAGGAGCGGCGTTCGTGCAATTTTCGCCTGTCGCATACTGTCTGCGACATTCGTAATCAGCCTGTGGATCAAAGATTTTTATGATCTACAGATTGACGGCACGGTTGGTGCAGTGGCTGATACAGTCGACTGCTGCGCTCCGGGTTGTGGGTTCGATTCCCGCACGGAACAAATATTTGTATGATCTGCAGGTAGTTGTTCCGGGTCTGGGTGTATTGTGTGTGGAATTCATGTCTGTATACGCACCCACGACACAGGAGAAATCCTAGTGTGGGGCAACGTTAAAAAAAAAAGATGTAGAAATTTAGAAAAAAAGTCGATTCAATAACTTGAATGATTGAGGGCATTTCGCTATAATGACAACCTCTGTCAAATGGCAGTCACTGTGTGTGAAATACGTATATGAATCTGATTACTTTTGCAATAGCCTTTTTTTTATTGATCCGCTCTGGGAAAAGGCGAAAAGGCATGTCGGTCTCCTACCGGCTAAAACCACTGGAGTGGTCATCTTCAGCACTGAAAGGAGGCTCCAGGAACTCGAATAATCTCCATTTAGAGCAGGGGTTCCCAACCTTTTTTTGTCTACTGCCCACTTTAAGAATAAATTATTTTTTAACGCCCCCCTTTTTAAACATACTTAAAAACCGCTAAGTACTTATAACTGATTATTGAAACGCAAATTTATAGTATTCGGACAGAGTATATTTTATTGAAAATAAAACAAACATAATCAATCCTTATATAAAAACTAATGTGAAGGTTGAATCTGATGCTGTTCAATAAGTTTGTTGATATCAGGTTCCAATTTACTCAAAAACAGCCGCAAGTCGCCACGTTCGGTAATACGCAAACGATTTCTCTTTTTAGTAAGCAGCGTTGCCACAGCACTAAATCCACGTTCACACAAATATGACGATGGGAATGCTATCAAAAATCGTTGAACAATTGACCACAATCCAGGGTACAATTGCGGGATCGGTTTTTGTAGCCAAAATTCTTGATATCCATTTTTGAACTTGATTTTTATTTCTTCGTTTGTTGACAATTCTATAAGTTCTTCTTCCAGCTGAGGTGACATTGCTGTGTTGACATTTGAAAACGGATCCAACACCCAGTCTGGTATTTCCAAGTTTAAAATGTCCTGGTATCGTTCGGTGAAGTCAATGTGGAGGTTTTCCAAATGTTGGCAGTAGGCAAACAAGTCGTCGTTACTGCAGTATACTGATAAACTCGGAAAATTGTGAAACTCACGTCTGCCCATATTCTTTTTGTGCAGAAGCAGTTTGGCTGCGAAAGCAGCAACGACATTTTTTGTTTTAATTAAATTTAGTTCATCGCCTTGCAGTTGGAGGTTCATGTCGTTGAACATTTTATACAGGTCTGTCATGTAAGCTATATCATTCTTTGATGTTATGAGCTTGTTGCACAGGTCTGTATCTTTAGTTTCCAAGAACTCTATCATAGAGTCAAACAGGTTGTAAAATCGAATCAGACAATTGCCTCTTGACAGCCAACGAACTTCAGTATGAAGCAACAAACGGTTGAAATCTTCGTCATTAGTAACACAAAGCTGATGAAATAATCTATCATTCAAAGAGCTGCTACGGATTTTATTGACTGCTTTGATGACATATTGCAGTGATTGAAATAGTCGTTCACTTAAGTTTCTAGCAACCAAATGTTGTCTATGAATAACGCAATGTATAGCAAGGACATCTGGAATTTTATTCTTCAAGTATGCTATGAAGCCTTTATGGCGCCCTGTCATAGCCGGAGCGCCATCCGTAGCAACTGATATAATATTTTTCAAAGGAATCTCTTTCTCTTCACAAAACTTTTCCAATGTATTGAATATGGTTTCGCCTTTTGTATCTGTCTCCAAATTTCTGGCAAACAATAGTTCTTTACGTATTTTCTCATCTTTAATAAACCTCACGTAAGATAGCAACAACGCTTCATTAGTTGGTAAAGTGGACTCATCGAGCTGAATTGAGAATTGACTAGTCCTCAGATGATTGCACAATGATTCTTCAATGTTTTCAGCCATTTCATCAATTCGTCTTTGCACAGAATTATTACTCAAAGGAATTTTTCGGATAATATCTGCGGCCGGTTTATGAAGCACAGTAGTTATTACTTCCTTTATTGCTGGCAAAATTAACTCTTCTCCGATGTTGTGTGGTTTGCCTTTTTGAGCAATTAACAAAGAGATATTGTACGAAGCTCGAAGTCCGTCGTCATCTTGCTTAGCAGCCGCCGAAAATAGTTTTGATACACTTGGCTGAGTATTATGCTTCTTCTCTAGGTCTTGAAAATATGCTACATTCTTTTCTGTCTTATCTGGATGCATTTTATTCAAATGATCTTACAGTCTTGAAGGCTTCATTGCTTCGTTCGAAAATGTTTTTAGACATAGAAGACACAAAGGCGACGACGGGTTTGTGGGATTTTCAATAAATCCGAATTTAATATATTCCGCAGAGTATTGCCGTCTCTTCTTTTTTACTTCCGACATTGTTTTGTTTTAAGAAATACGTAAGTGTTGAAATCAAGTACTGCTTATCTATTATGCGCGAAACCGCAAATGAAAATAAAATAAATTTACGTCGTTTATATAGGATTGCATAAGCAGCACGCACCAACAGGAATAAGACAAACGTGCATAAACTCGTTTATCTCATTCGACGCCCAATCGTACTCGACAAGCAAGAACAAGTATTATAGAACCAGCCGATTGGTATAGGAATGTACAATTCGGATTATTTAACAAAAACTTGTTAAAACATGATTGCCCGCGGTCTTTTATATCGAACCGAGTTTGAGCTATATCTTAATTAATATTAGTTGATGTTCACAAGATGTAGTCGAGAGTCGAGAGCTCAGTCAGTGTCTAAGAGTCTTCCTAGCTAGGTAGATGAAATTATAAATCGACCCCAAAGCCCTACACAATGCCCCCTTTTTTTTCTGGGTCTCTTACCGCCCCCCTTTAGCCCTGCAGCGCCCACAAGGGGGCGTTATCGCCCACGTTGGGAAAGACTGATTTAGAGCCACCCATTGGTGCTAATCCTTTAGGCATCTCGGAGGGGATGACTGTAAAGCCGTATAAACACACCGGAACAATAAAATACACCAGGCGCTGAGAATTCTCAGGTATTTTATAAAGTGTTGAGCTGAGCTTGGAAATCTGCTATTTATATATATATCCACTAAAAACTATTTCTGTACATTGAATATTGTACGAAAATATATACTGGTTTTTTCTATACTATCAATAGAGATACGCAGTGGTGCTGTGCTGGCTAAGAATAGCACCACCACATCTCATCCCGTGGGTATCATAAAAGGCGAGTTTGGTATTAGCAAGAGCATCCTCCTTAAAACTCGAACCTCAAACATACTGCCGCCGCCTGGCAGCCGCGTCTTTCGGGTATATTAATTACAACGCAATTGCGATCGCCAACCCGCCGACCGCCCGCTAATCAAGCGTGGCGACTATGCGATTAGCAGGAGGATGGTCAGCAGCGTCTTTCGATGAGAGTTTTTTATAAACGTTGCCCCACACTAGGATTTTGTTGTGTCGTGGGTGCGTTTACAGACATATATTCCACATACAATAACACCCAGACCCGGAACAACTACCTGAGATTGTACAAATATTTGTTCCGTACGGGAATCGAACCCGCGACCCGGAGCGCAGCAGCCGACTGTATCAGCCACTGCACCAACTGTGTCGTCAAAGTATAAAAGCATTTGTTTATCAACAAAGTACGTAATCGGACTTTAAACAGTTTAATAGGGAGAATTTTATAACTTTGTGATACCATCATAATGTCTTAGGTTTTCGCGAGTATTACACATTATAATAAAATTTGCGTGGTGCAATGCATTCGAAACGTCAGGAAAAACAAAAACCTAAAATATACGCGGTAGAATCCGTTTAAAAGTGTTTTATTATAATTGGTGATACCAGTTTAGGCGATAAAGTTTTGTTTTTAGATTAGGCAATAATAAGCGGTCAGGATAAAAGTGGCACAGGCTTTCACAAAAGTACAGCAATCCAGTATGTATAAAGAAGTAACAGTGAGTAATTTGGTGGAAGTAAAATGTTGGGAACGGAGGTCTTCAATACGTAAGGGGCGATGATCCGGCAATGGATCGGACACATTGTTCTTGGGATATAAAAATACTATAAATTTCAACATAGTTTCCTCAAATAAATATGCCATACCTGTTTATTATAATAATAATAAATAATTTATTTCGATCAACAAAGTATCATACATGGAAAAATCAATCAAAAGACAATAAGATTAAAATGCAATATATCCTACCTACAGTGTTTTATTACTCAGTACGTGAATCATATAGCAATGGTTCAAGTACTGGAAGTCAAACCTCTCAGCGAATAACCTAGGGATGCTGTTGGTGCTGGCCCGAACCCTGCGCACCAGGGCTACACATCGTTTCCGCACAGTTGTATAAAAACAATCTACTCGTGATTCAGCGAACATACCAGATGCGCTGCAAAATCGGGCAACCCCATCAGCACCCTGAACGATATATATTGTTGCAACATACCCGTTATAAGCTTGAAGAGCGATATTTTGATTAGTAAATTTAGTCAACCGCCAGAGTGTATAACTGAAAACTATTAATTTTAGTGCTGATCTTTTTAATATGAAGACATCAACATTGGTTATCTATAACTATTCCTAGAAAGGTAACTTCTTTAGTTTCATTGATTTACCTTTATACATAACTTTTAGGTTGCCTGTATTCAGTTTTCTATTGTAAAAATGAATGTATCTAGTCTTATCAACATTAACCTTTAAATTATTATTTTATTACCATAGGATAACATAATTAATACACTTATTTACATCGCCATTGTGGTTAGTTTTGTCATATACTGATATGATTACCGATATATCATCGGCGTGGAGTATGTGAGGTCGTTTACGTCAGTCAAATAGTTTATAAATATCAGAAACAGTATCAGTAACAGTCCCAATATGCCACCCCGAGGAACTCCTACAGCATTATGTAGAAGGGCCGATGTGTCATGGCACATTTCTCTATCCTTATTAATATTTTTAATATCTCTATAAAGTTTTCTTGTTTTCTCTTACGTTAAAATATGGCATGGTTGGGCGCAGTGGTTATGCGATTGGCTTTCTGCGCTACGTGTCGCGGGTTTGATCGCGTACGGGCCAAATATCTGCATAACCTACAGATAGTAGTTCGGTAGTCTAGGTCTGGGTCCTGGTGCATGTGAGATTTATGTCTGTAAACTGTATGCACGCTTCAGGCGAAATTCATGAATGCTAGGGGCATAGTAATATAGTTAAACTGTGTAGATAAAACTCAACCTGTCCTGACCCCTGCCCCCCTGCTACGGCTATTATGCGCGAGCAGCTGTATTTGAGCTTAAAAAGAAATGAAATAATGACCTTAATTAATCGATTAACATTCTTTTCAGGTAAGAACACGCCCCAGGACCTTGATCTGGAGGGCGGCGAGTGCATAGATGTAAAGATATGTAGCTGATAATAAAAGTATTTTTTATATATATTACCACTTTGTTTTATTATAGATTTGAACGATTAATGATCGATTTATTTAATTGCTTGTTATCTGAATGTTAATGTCGTAAGCCGGTAAATTGAACACTGTAAATCCATAATATTGCGGTAATACTATAAAGGGATATATCCTGTTTGCACGTTATATAGTAGAAAACGAGTTTGGGAGGGGTATGAGGGGGAGGGCTAAAACCACCTGAGTGGTCATCTTGGGCACTGAAGGGGCTTCAGGATCTCAACACTCGCACCGAATCCGCCCGTTAGGCCCGTGCCATGCCTTTAGGCACATCTCGGAGGGGGTGATTGTAAAGCGATCTCCCCCTTTAACGGAGTATAGGCGAATGTAAATAAGCCGCCCCCCAGGTACATCTCGGACCTGGATTGAAGATAGCGTGCCTTTAGGCACATCTCGGAGGGGGTGATTGTAAAGCGATCTCCCCCTTTAACGGAGTATAGGCGAATGTAAATAAGCCGCCCCCCAGGTACATTTTGGACCTGGATTGAAGATAGCGTGCCTTTAGGCACATCTCGGAGGGGGTGATTGTAAAGCGATCTCTCCCTTTAACGGAGTATAGGCGAATGTCAAGAAGCTGCCCCCCAGGTACATCTCGGATCTGGGTTGAGAATAGCGCCTCACAAAACCGAAACGCTATGGTTTTAATTATAAATTATACCGGGTTGGGGCTTCGAAGAGCACTCAAGCGCCTCGTCCCCCAAATCGAGAGGGTCGTGGGTACATTACACCGGCTGCTGCCCAATCTTGGGGGATAAAATGAAAAAGTTCGCCGCCTCTATAGGGGAGACATGCGGTCAGTAGCCCTCCAAGGGCGCCTGTATTGTCAGCTTGACTGTGAGACGTCCAGCGCTGCAGAGCCAAACTTCACGGACTGCAGCGCAGAGTGACTATACGGGTCGCACAGGGATACAGAGCCATGTCCTACGAGGCAGCAACTCTTCTGGCGCGCCTCGACACTGGCGGAGACGGATACGTCAGACACGCTTTCTCTACCAGAATGTCGAAAACGCGCCTCTAGGGGCATTCGACAGGCTGAGGAGGCTGGCTCGACGGCGTGCACTCGAGACGTGGCGACATCGCCTAAGTTTGCAGTTCTCACACTGAGCGGCATGCGCGTATAGTGAGAATCCTACTAGAACTAGAAAAGATGGAGCATCTTTCCTGCACTGCATTCAAATGGACAATCCATAACTTAATGATGGCAATTGGTGTTTATCATAACACACACATGCGTCCGTAAACGTCCACTGCTGAACGCTGGCCTCCCAATGAGCGGTTATATTGCCTTGCTTCAATCTCTAGCTCTAACTAAGCGTACTCTAAAACCCCGGATATCTATAGGAGCTTTGAGATGCATCGGGCTTAGAAATAAAGTACGGTTACAGTCGAGAATAGACCCTTTCTAATAATAATAACATATAAACGTTACCGCACGTTTTGTCTTAATGTTATAAAGAACCTGAAAAGACAATACAACACAAAACGACAAAATAAAAAAATTAAAATATCTCTGGCTTAATATTAATAATATCACCCACTTTCAAAAAACCTAAAACATCTAATGTGATGTAAATTTTGTAGATTGATGTTCATTCTTCAAATCACACTGCACCCGCTCGATTTCGTTTAAAGCATGTAAATCAGTTTTTTGTTAATGTCAGTGTTTTGACAATAGATAGGAAGAATATTAGCTTAGGAAATCACTACTTAGACTAGTCGGACTCGGAGAGTGCTTCAGGATTGGGGTGGCTTACCCATAAATTTCTTGCAAGTTACCCAGAGATTTTATACATGCTCTTATCTACTAGCTTACTAATATATGCTTTGTAATAGGAATATTTCCCCACGATTTATAAATAGCGTTTTTAATAACGCCTGTGCATAAGAGAGCGGGGGGGGACATGAATTATGTCAACAACTACCAGAACCGACTCATATCTGTCCTAAATTAAATTATTAATCAAGAGAAACAAATACAGCATTGTTTCAAATCCTCAATACGGTTTTAGGAAAGGGCTTATTACACAGGATGGTGTTACAGCGTTGATCTCTGAAATTGTTGACAATGTAGATAAGGGACAAAAATGCATAACGGTGTTCCTAGATCTTAAAAAGCTTTTGACACCTTTTGACAAGCTTTTGTATTTGTTCCCATCCTTGTGCAGAGGTTATATGTATAAGAGGTATGGCTCTTTCCCTCTTCGATAGTTAACTTCAGATCAGGGGCAACAAGTTAAAATTGGAGATTCCTATGGTGAAGGAAAGAAGAAAACGTTGATTTTTGTGTTCCGCAGGGGAGCGTACTCGGCCCAACACTGTTCCTGGTATATATTGACGAATCGTGTAACCTCCGGAACGATGGTGGAAAGATCTACGCGGATGACACGGCACGGCACTGATATACTTGGGAAACCGTACACTGTACTGCTAATACGATCTAAATGTAATAGTTAGCTGGTTAAATGTAAACTTCTAACTCTTAAAATCTCAAAAGCGCAAGTACATTTAGTTTTCACTAAGGTAGAGAATTGGAATCCATGAGTGTGCCACCAAACCACCTTGATCAGACTTGGAACTGTTATACCATCCAACAAGTAAAGTACAAGATACTTGGGCACTTGTATTTAACGTCTACATTGGGTTGGCTCAATCGGTTATTACATACTGCATACCTGTTTGGGGAGGAGGCACAAGAAATCATTTCTTGAGCTAGAAATAGCCATGTGTTCGCTTATAAAAGTGATGCACTAACCACATAGATACCCCACAGATAATTTATATAGAACTAACGGCACGGTTGGTGCAGTGGCTGATACAGTCGGCTGCTGCGCACCGGGTCGCGGGTTCGATTCCCGCACGGAACAAATATTTGTATGATCTGCAGGTAGTTGTTCCGGGTCTGGGTGTATTGTATGTGGAATTCATGTCTGTAAACGCACCCACACACAGCAGAAATCCTAGTGTGGGGCAACTTTAAAAAAAAAAACAAAAACTACTAATGGTTTACTAACAGTACGGAAGTTATATTTCTTAAATGTATATCTGCATAAATACAGCTAATCAGAATAGAATACTGGACGATATTGGGGCTCACTCGCACAGTACGCACAGCTTTTGCAAGATGACAGTATGTCATATATTTACAATAAAAAATCTAAACAAATATTTAATACTGAAGTGTCTGTTTGTAATGTCAAAACAACAGCTTTTTACTAAATGCATATGAAAGTATATACGGTACCCACAACAAAAAACTATTTTCTTTTGTCTGTCTGTCGGTCTGTCTCTTTGTTCCCGCGAATCTCCGTAATGGCTGGACCGATTTCTACGGGACGTTCACTGGCAGATAGTTGATGTTATAAGAAATAACTTAGGCTGGTTTTATTTTAGAAAAATAATTGCCACGCCCCCAAAATTGTGGAATGCACTTGACCTACTAGTATCAAAATGGTCTCTAAAAAACTTGACGTGAGAGCTGAGGCCCCAGATATTAAAATCCTGGATTCGTCCCTGCGTCTATCAATATCAAGGTATCAATCAAGTTGCTTCGTAGGCCGGCTAACCTCTTTACGCAAAATAAACAAGGCTTTCTGCTCATGATACGAGTATTTGGGTTAATGAACTGCTTGGTCATTGTAAACCAGTCGTAAATATGGCTTTGCAGTGATATCGTGGGGATTAATTGATTAATTCAATGCGCCTTGCATTCACTGATCTAAATTTTCTTGTTGTCAAAGTTTTTATCGTTGTTATCTTTTTATATTCGCAATGCCGAGTGACCGTGTCAACGTGTAAAAATAGTAATTTCTCTACTCTCCCATTTATTTTAAGACCTTCGGTGAAGACTGGATCTGTCCAATGAATGACGAAGGAGACAGGACTGTAGTGTTGCCGGTAGGGATTGTTATATCTAGTGATACTGAACAGAGAACGGTTGGTGCAGTGGCTGATACAGTCGACTGCTGCGCTCCGGGTCGTGGGTTCGATTCCTGCACGGAACAAATATTTGTATGATCTGCAGGTAGTTGTTCCGGGTCTGGGTGTATTGTGTGTGGAATTCATGTCTGTAAACGCACCCACGGCAGAAGAAATCCTAGTGTGGGGCAACTTTAAAAAAAGAAAAACGAAATAATAATAATGAAATTCTCCATGCCAGCTCTGAATTTATGGTAATTTGGGTTAAACGTTTACTTTTTATAAAAATAACGGTTATTTTACCGTTTTTTTTATTTAATTTAATAGCAACGATGCACACTAGCACTGCTGTATCGCGGGTCAGTTTACATACTTATATGGTGATATTATATAATATGCACTGAAGTATAAGTTGCTATATATAATAAAGTATAACAAATTAAGAAAAGCTAGACAGGTAGTCAGGAATTACTGCAGTGCCAGATATTCGCCGCCAGGAACGTCGTAGTGTTTAACATTCAATATTACTGTGTTCCAGATTAAAAGAGCTCTGAAGCTAGAAGAAGAAAGAAAGAAAGAAAAACAATTTATTAATTTCCGAAGTTAAAACACACTACATATTTAAAAAATAATGACAATAAGTAAAAACTGGAAAAGATTAGCAAGTCTCATCTCCGCAATGTGCTAGTGAAATTACTGAGCATAAGAGACTAAATAACTAATGTCTCGGGGACACCCGGGGTGAGGAGTGCAGTGTAATGCCACGTAGGACACCAGTACAGTAGTGGTGGTAGAGGACTTCCTGGGTAGCATTACAATTGTTATGAACAGGTATGACACTTACCACTAGTAACAGGATTGTATATAAAAAAAGAGGAAATACGATACTCCCCATTATTTTCTTCCCACTGGCACGACAACAACAATAACAATTACCGTATTATTATACCGCATAATTACCTAAGTGGTAGAAATTATAAATTTTCGACACTTTCGAGAACCAGAAAAATTTATTTATTTATTTACATTTACACACATACAGCTACCATTACAGGAAAATCCTAATACGATAGTGTAGTTACTAACTTAAATAACAATGAAATAAAATAGGTAACAATCAACATTTACGAAAAATAAAATATAGCAATAACCTTATGTACCATGTTACAAATAACATAATATATGTAATGTTACTCTTGCAAACTCAGTGAACATGAGAATAAATCTAATTTATTAGCAACTAAATTAAGTGTGAACTAAATAAAATAGATTATTAGTCCCGTTACTGAAATAACGGTAAAGTACCGGCAAATATAGAACATTCCCGATTGCAATCCTTAGTCATGTCAGAGAAGATAAAGGCTGAAAAGATGATGATGATAAACTGAAAAACCTTTTAAGCTTATTAACTGATTGAATAATTGATTATAAAAATTTCATATATCAGAACACGCATCTCAACACGTGAAATTTAATTAGTGTATTTAGAATTATTAGGATAAAGATTGTGCGTGTTTAATACTTAACAGTTTGTCTATATTCAGATAAATAACAAATCGCAGGTAAATATAAAAATAGCTTTAAAAAATGAACAAAAAAGACTATGTATTTGGGTAGCTACTGTAAGGTACACGGGGACTTCACCAAACATGTAAGGTACACGGGGATTGGGTTAAGTGCTCAGTATCTATACAAATAAATAAAATTGAAGTGTCTGTTTGTAATGTCAAAATAACAGCTTTTTACTAAATGCATATTTTTAATTTTTTTATCATTCTGTAGTCCGTCTGTCTGTCTGTGTGTCTGCCTGTCTGTCTGTTTGTTCCAGGTAATCTCCGAAACGGCTGGACCGATTTTGACGGGAGTTGCAGATAGCTTATGTTATAAGGAATAACTTAGGCTACTTTTATTTTAGAAAAATAATTAGGGTTCGCGCAAAAAAAATAAAACCCTTGAAATCCAATGTATATATTCTATGTCAAGTGTCTATGTCGAAGTAACTCTAAATTTCTTTTAAATTAAACGCGGGTGAAACTGCGGGTCCCAGCTAGTATTATAATAAAAAATAAATAAATACACAGATTTTTAAGCATCTCGTAATGAAAAATTCCTTTTCTGGTTTTTTTTTACCTTAAATTATTTGTGAATATTTACTTTACTCATTGATAAGTATTTATTCTATTAAAAACTAAAATGTTTTCAAGAAATACAATTTTTATTTAAATTTTCACAGTACAATTTTCTAATCGAAAATTTTGTACTACTGTAAATCCGTAAGATTTTGCTGAACATATATTGTGTTTTTTTGGTAGGTATTGACCCAAGCTCTCACCCCCTGCAGTATGTCGTGCTATTTACTGGACATCCTGTATAATAGACCAACGCCGGCGCCGCGCCGGTGACGCTAAATTCTATTTTTCTACGGTATTTGACCAATAGCGTTCATTTTTCATATCACAGGCGTCTAATATTATATTCTAATCTCCGTAAATAATCTTATTTTAAGTAAATGATTAACAATGTCACGTTTGGACTGACGTAATGTCTTAAAATTCTACGACATCTATTATTTGAAAGTAGAGCAATGTAACCAATTGTGGAGTAGTATCCCTAATATAGAGTACCTTTTTTTATTTTTTATTGGTGCCCAGTCGAAATTCTTCATGAACTTCCTTCGCCCCGGGGAAGGGCGAAGGGGTATGCCGGACTCCTACCGGCTAAAACCACTGGAGCGGTCATCTTCGGCACCTAAGGGAGGCTCCAGGTCCTCGTATGATCACACTAGAGCCGCCCACTGGTGCCACGCCTATAGGCACATCTCGGAGAGGGTGACTGTAAAGTGGTCACCCCCCGGGAATATAGAGTACCTACCAGCATTTATCAAGCACAAATCCTTGTAGCCGCAGTACACGGCCCTCTTCTATCTTAGGCACTCACTTCATGGCATCATCGATACCGGCGAGCGCTGTTGCTGCGGCAGGAGAGTTTTGTTTTGTCGGTGATAGGAAATATCTCAAGATCTATAATGATCTATCAAGCCTATTATTTTCGGGACATTTCATTGCCCGTGTATGAAAAACGAAATACGTGAATACTTGTAAAATACGAAGACTGGTTTCAATCGGTCTAAAATTCTGATTATGGACAGTCACTGGGGGTCTAAAATATGGACTATTCCTATAAACCTTTTGACTGATGTGATGTGGAAGTCCAGTTAGATCCGGACAGTGAACCAGGCTGCCATAATAGAAAACAACGCCCCGGTCTCGGCAGATGCAGACTGATTCTGTCAACGACTTTTTTCTTAAGATACTCGAGGAGAAATATGGGGCAAATGTCACAGCACTTGTCGACTGCACTGGTCTAGAGTTTGACGGTTGGTTTTGTAGTTTATGCCAAAGTTTCTTAATCTCATGCCTACAAAATAAACCCCATTTTATTTATAAAAACCAGTGTCTTGTAAGTGTTCCATATTCAAGTTCCATAAATAACTACGTTTTTGTTATTTTAATTTCTGTGCAAGTTTAGTAATCTAGGTATACAAGAATTTTTACTATTACTAAGCCGAGTGGTTACAATTTCCAGTCTAATTCAATACTTTTATTGGAAATTTTAAACGTCGTATAGTTTCACTAAAAAAGGAATAGTTTGTAAAATGACTATGGTATTCCATATTTGGTCAATCTCTTATAGAATTCCAAGAATAAAATTTAACAAATCAAAATATTTCTAGAACACTGAGTTAAAGTTTAAGAATATAGGTACATCATGTCTTAAGTATTCAGTGCTAAAAATATGTACCTATTGACCACTCGACTAAATACTTACCTTACGTCTAACGTCTTAAAAAATCTTATTTAATGACCATTCGTGAACGTGAACTCTAGATTTCTGAAGAAGCAATGTATATAGGTCTTAATTAAAATTAGAGGATTTGTAACTTTTGGTTTTTTTATTTTACTAGTGCAGTCAGGGTCTAACAATAGCAATATAAACAAGTTTTTAAAATGAGTATACCTGATACCGCTATACATAGTTACTGGATGACGTTCAAATCAGAAACACGAATCTAGTACTATAATTAAAATAACTTTTTCTTTTCACATTAATTTTCCAAAAAAGAATTGATAAAATATTAGAATGGATGAATCAGTTGTTCCGTGTGTTACTATTTAATTTGTAATTAAAACTAAACAATGGGCCTAGGAGCATTATTTATTTTAATTAATAAAGCTGCTTAGACAAAAAAATAACCTTAGTTATTACGTGTAACTTAATTAATTCTAAACTCACCAATCATTTTGAAATCGATGTCGTTGCACATTTAAAATTAAAAATAAAGTACACGTTTTCACAATGTTGCTGCACTCAATGTGTCTATGGACAGGACCCTAAACAGTCTAATGCTGTGTTTTACTGTCTAATTGTAATGTCCTAATCAACAACTTTTATAGAATTTCGCTTACAATTCATCGATAAACTTAGTTACTATCATAAATACATAAACACACTCAATAATATACCTTTTGCCTTTGTTATAAAGCCTCACAATGTTAAAAGATGGGTGCGAATTAATTTTGCACAGATAATATCATTAAGGAAGAAGAATTATTGTCGGAAAAAGATAAATTAACATTATCAATAGATATTGCTATATTGTTGTGATAAAATGTCATCGGCATTGTGTCCTCATGATTTAAGAATATATGGTTATTTGTTTACTCTAATAAATGGGACATTAACATGGTAGTCTGTGAATGGATGCATTAAGGGCTTAACTCGGATATCTATAGGCTTAACGCACTGATACATAAGTACCTACCAGGCAGTAGGTATATGTGACGCGCCATTTCATTCATTGAGAGTGGTATTTTAATACTATCATGGCAATTTAATCATAAATCAAAATTAATACCTCGATCAGGCATGTCTAGTCGTCTAGATCAGCGTTTTTATGTAGAACTATGGCGACCCCCAAGGACCGCTATAAAGCTATGTCAGTGATTCGAAAGACGTAATATTTAATCGCATTTCGTGAACAATGTCACAATATTATTAAAGAGGAACAATATAGTATATACAAGCGGCCAACACGCGCCTCATACCTATTCTTCTCGAATTCTCAGTATACCTCTGTATACAACAGGTGCAAATGCCCCCTCAGAGCGGGATCAGGAGAGGGCCGATCCCGCTCGAAGAAGGAGGAGACGGCGCCGGGGTAACAACCCTGGCGCCTAATTCCCACACGTCTGAAACCCCCTGCTGTGGCTGTGAGGCAGGGGACCTCTGGGTTCGCGGGTACGTAGATTGGGGAATCTGCGTGCCCACACCAAGCGACCCAAGAGAAGACGGTAGCACGCATGTGGTCACGCGCTGCCGTGGGACGCTTTGGGGGATCCTTTACAATCCCCCCGGGGGGTGACCACTTTACAGTCACCCTCTCTGAGATGTGCCTATAGGCGTGGCACCAGTGGGCGGCTCTAGTGTGATCATACGAGGACCTGGAGCCTCCCTTAGGTGCCGAAGATGACTGCTCCAGTGGTTTTAGCCGGTAGGAGTCCGGCATACCCCTTCGCCCTTCCCCAGGGCGAAGGAAGTTCATGAGGAATTTCCACTGGGCACCAATAAAAAATAAAAAAGGTGCAAATGCCCCGTAGTTACGTACGGACACCTGGAGCCTCCCTTAGGTGCCGAAGATGACCGCTCCAGTGGTTTTAGCCGGTAGGAGTCCGGCATACCCCTTCGCCCTTCCCCGGGGCGAAGGAAGTTCATGAGGAATTTCCACTGGGCACCAATAAAAAATAAAAAAGGTGCAAATGCCCCGTAGTTACGTACGGACACCTGGAGCCTCCCTTAGGTGCCGAAGATGACCGCTCCAGTGGTTTAAGCCGGTTGGAGTCCGGCTGCCCCTTCGCCCTTCCCCGGGGCGAAAAAAGTTCATGAAGAATTTCCACTGGGCACCAATAAAAAAGTTACGTACGGACGGCGCGCGCCACTCCCGCGTATCTATTCTGACTTTGACCTATTACTTACTTTATTAAGTACTTATTACTGCATAGACAAAACAGAATACATTTTTGTTTGTTTGTGTCCCTCCAGAAATTACTAATCTTTTCTCTGCTTTTAATTTTATTTATAATTCGCTTTAGTCTACGGAAATTTACTTACACGTCGGATAATGCACTCTAAAACAAAAATATAAGGTATGTTGTTTATTTGTTCGCAAGACTATTTATTCGGCCGATCATGAGTAATCATGACCCATGACAGCGTAGCTTTCACACTCGTTGATTCCTATCCACTTCTCTTCTCTTTCTCTTAAGCTTGGGGGCCGTCCTCTTCACATTCGCCTCCCCTCCACTAGAGGGGGTGATCGCTTTACAATTATCTCCTCTGATGTACTGAAAGGCAAGGCACTAATGGGTGGCTCCAGTATGCTTGTTTGCGAGTTCCTGGTGTCCCTTTGATGCCAAAGATGACCGCTGCGGTGGTTTTAGGAGACCGGCATGCCCCTACACCCTTCCCATAGGCGGGGAAAGTGCTTACATGAGGTATTTCCAGCGGATGGGTATCTTGAAATTAAAATATAGTTGGCTACAGCTGTGAGTATGGACAAAGATTTAGCGATGGTTGCTGCTTGACTGCACCTATTGATGGTAGTAGAGTTCTAGGTTGAGAGCCTTGTTCCGCGCGCGCCTCTCCGAAGGATAGGTGCGGCCAACAAGGCCGCACACAGAAGGGGCCCGTCAATCATTCATCACCATCATCGAAAATGAAGCTGGCATGACTGGTTTATAAGGATACCGGTCAGAAGCTGATCCGAGTTCCGGTTCTTTATTACGTTGCTGACTCTTCAGGCCTAATGCATCGTTGCCACGTGGAGCAACAAATTCGTATTATTGATTCACTGCAGAAAAAACGAAATTGAAGCTGGCATGACCGGTTCGTATGGTGTCCGGATTAAGAATATAGCACCACTCCATCTCCTCCCGTGGATGTCGTAAAAGGGGACTAAGGGAATGTAAATCAGAGGGATGGGCAGCAGCGTCCCTTCTGTGAAACGGTAGCCATACTGCGCTCACCAACCCGCCTGCCAAGCGTGGTGAGTATTGTATTTTTGAGTTGACTGAGTACAAATACCCCCCAAACTGATGACACAGTTGTGAAAATCTATGGGGGAGACCTTTGTTCAGCAGTGGACGTATATGAGATGACTGGTTTATAAGGAAACCGGTCAGAAGCTCATCCAATTTCCGGTTCTATATTTTGTTGCTGACTCTCCAGGGGTCAACATCAATTACCACGGGGAGCAACAAATTCAAATTATTGATTTACTGCGGAAAAATCGAAAGTTAAGCTGCCATGACCGGTTTATGTGGTTACCGGTCAGAAGTTGATCCGATTTCCGGTTCTATATTTTGTTTCTGACTCTTCAGGCCTAAAGAATCGTAGCCACGTGGAGCAACAAATTCAAATGATTGATTCACTGCGGAAAAATCGAAAATGAAGCTGGCATGACCAGTTTATAAGGAAACCGGTCAGAAGCTGATCCGATTTCCAGTTCTATATTTTATTGCTGACTCTCCAGGCGTAAATATTAATTGCCACGTGGAGCAACAAATTCAAATTATTGATTAAATGCGGAAAAATCGAGAGTTAAGCTGGCAAATTTATACAAGATAAATTTTATAGGCCATATTTGTTTTCGTTTATTTTTAAATTAATATTTATCGTTTCGTACAGCAACAAATTTCGGCCTCTTTGTTGTTTCGATTATTCAAAATTTTAGTATGTTCCCTGCTATCTTTATGAAAAGCTGGCATTAATGTCGATTTCTCGGAATCAGTGTGAGCAACAAAATCGGTATTTTAGCAACTAATTAGCAACAAAAAGCTACAAATTTTGAGCTTATTTTTTTTTAATTTTGCCCATCTGGCACTGCCAGTTTTATGGAGCTAAGTAGAAGTTGGGTACTGTCATTTAGCTCGATTTTTGCGATTTATGTTGACACTTACCTTATGGGGAACAAGGTGCGGTGTTCCTCCATAGAAAAGGGAGGATCCTCCAGCCAGGCGGATGGTATGCCTGGCGGACCGAAGCCCCCAACGGTTGATGTTGGGCGACTGTATATATGCTACGTTTCGCGAATACTTTAATAGCGTGATTCAGGATTCTTTCACGTCATCGGAGAGTTGCGATTAATGTTCAAGTAGATGTCGTTGTAAGTCGTAGTTATATTGCTGGCGATGTAGGTGTCGCCACATCACTCCCCCCCGAAGACCGGAGCCGACCGTGGTTGATGAGTCAGCTGTTCTTGCGTCTTGTGAATGTTCCCAATGTGCCAGTGAATGGTTCCAGTGCGTGGGAATTGAATGCCGTGCAGTCCCAGTGAGTCGGGGCTGATGCTGCGTATACTCCAGTGAGTCGGAGTGGTTCAGTGAAGCGTAGTGGCTGACTGCTGCATAGACCAGGAGAAGTTGCTCTGCTTTGACCGGCCGTAGGTGTAGTGTGCGGTGCCATGCTTGAAGAGAAGGGGCTGATGTGGTTAGGGACCAGGCTTGCATTTGCTGCACAGCGTGTGGTGTAACCTTGTAGCCGAGATTGCTGGCTGGCAGTGTGACTTGCTGCTTGCTTCTTCTTGGGATTGGATGGGGAGTGATAGCGATGATGCGAAGTGATTGCTTCTCTGCATCGTGAAGGCTGCTCTGATGCTCATTGGTCAGGGATCACCAGTATGGTGAACATGGTGATCACGTCGGGGTCACCAATATGGGGAACAAGGTGCGGTGTTCCTCCATAGAAAAGGGAGGATCCTCCAGCCAGGCGGATGGTATGCCTGGCGGGCCGAAGCCCCCAACGGTTGATGTTGGGCGACTGTATATATGCTACGTTTCGCGAATACTTTAATAGCGTGATTCAGGATTCTTTCACGTCATCGGAGAGTTGCGATTAATGTTCAAGTAGATGTCGTTGTAAGTCGTAGTTATATTGCTGGCGATGTAGGTGTCGCCACAACCTTAATAACAGATTGAGATGATTTTGTGGTTCTAACCAAATGGTTGGTATTCCAAATTTAAAACCTCTTTTTCTGCCACTTTGTCATTTTTTTTTCCAAACATATTTTAGAGGCGATATGCAATTTTTATATGTTGTAGTTTTATGTTTAAAGAATTAAAAAAATATAAGCCAGACGATTTAGTCGGGGTTTTAACATTGCCAGACGCGTGCAAAAATATTTTGGAAAAAATATAAAAAATCTTTTTGAGGCACCTTGAAATTTTGATAGGGTATTATTTATAACAAAAAAAAAGATACTCAAAAAGACAGAACATTTTGGTGGGACTTTCTACCTGCCAGGTGATCTAACAAATTATGTACAGGTTCGAGTGAGTAGCGCTATAGGCAAGCCGTAGTGTGAGCGAGAGTGTTTATCGGCAGCTGTCTGCGTTCTTGCTTGCTGCGTTACTATTGGCTCTGGCGAGGTCACGTGACTTACAATAGCTTTAGGTTTCTAGTCAAAATTTCGGAGTAAAAAAATAGAAAATTTTGAGACATAGCCAATAAAAACTAAAAGTAACTCAAGTTTAACATATTGTTGCTGCTTCAGAAGTAGGCTAAGCTAAAACTCCATGGAACATACCAACATTTATCACTAAGAAATTTGAAGAGCTAATTTAATTTGCCGTATTCAGGAAGCAGGAATCTGTCGCCAACTTTTACTAGTGCAGAACCAAACGCAATTTGCCTTTCTGGAGCCAGGTCCCACAGCCGCAACATGGTCTACAGCATGTATTACTTTACTCTATGGTCTACAGTAATAATAATAATATAATAATAATAAAATTGTTTATTCTGAAAAAAGTTCAATACATTTACAATAAGTGTCTTACAATTAAAATAAAGTACAGTTATATATTTACCTGAACTAGGTTGAACCTGTGCTTCAGGCTATGAAGTGCATACTTGCAGTTTTATAAATTAACAATACAATAAACATAAATTAGTGTGGTAAGTAGTGTGTAAATGTGGCTATTCTATGACCCATTGATCAATTAACCCATCGGTCTTCGATGACTTGACGTTGTAGAAATCCGGCCTTCGCAAAAATATATTTGAATAATATTTTCCGAATAGCATCCATTGAATTAAAATAGCTTACGGAAATATATCGCGTTTAATTCATTCATTCTATATACTTACGTATAGCATCCATAGCACAAATATATGAAATACAAAATAAAACAATATTTTATTGTTCTATCCTATATACTCACATTTGGTCATAAAAATAGCTGAAAAATACGTCGTAATTATATAAATATATATGTAAATAAATAGGGTAAGTTTAACAAATGTACCTATGAAGTTTATCATCATCATGATAACCGTGGCTTAGCTTAGCTTATTTTTACATTGATTCCATTGGGTGTATTGAATAGGTCGAAACTGTTCATATAAATATATATAATATATGAAGACGGCACGGTTGGTGATTTTGGTTGGTGGCAGTGGCTGATACAGTCGGCTGCTGTGCTCCGGGTCGTGGGTTCGATTCCCGCACGTACCAAATATCTGTATGATCTGCAGGTAGTTCTTACGGGTCTGGGTGTATTGTGTGTGAAATTTATGTCTGTAAACGCACCCACGACACAGTAGAGACCCTAGTGTGGGGCAACGTAAAAAAAATATATATATATACAAATCAGATATTTGCGTGATAAATGCGTTTGGATTTACCACCTCCGTATTATTTTTCAAGTAAGTAAATGACGCATTATTATATTGATGACGCGTCTAATATCTAATACATTTCATGTTATCTTTAGAGTCATTGATTGGTATATTTATCTTTAGATAATCCAGATACCTATGTAATTTGCTAATTTATAATTATGAGTGTTTGTTAACATTTGTAAGATCGATCTAAGTTGTTCAACGCATTTCCGCATAAAGCAATCAAGACTTGTATCGATAAAGCTCGTCACACACAGCTGCGCACGACTAACTGCGGCGATGTGTGCGAAATGTTTCGAGTGAGTGGAAATCGTGGCGGGAGAGGCAAGTGTCACTACGTCGCCACACGCTTCCTAAGTCTCAGTAAACGTTGACAAGCATAGACGTGTGGATCTGGTGCCTTGGCTTGCGCAAGCTCGCCGGCGCTCGCCGTTGATCGGCCCGTGTATCAGGTTTTTTCCACAGATCAAAGGAAGTCTGCGGCAAGCGCTTGCGAGACATCAAAAGGCTTGCGTGCGAGGTATTCTGGCATTCAGACTGTGACCGTGCGACTGTAGAATGTCATTATTTCATCGCTCTAGCGTGCGTCATTAATTAACCATAAGTAGAAGAAAAAAGATTCTGAAGCCTGGCAGTGAATTACTTGACTTTCAAATTTAATTTACATCACTTATATTATATGTTCCTACAGGAGACATAGTCACAGAATGTGGTTCTGGCTCTCGTCCTCTTCTTCGCCGCAGTACCATGCGCTATTCTCGCATATCAGACTGTTTCGAAAACGTGTAAACAGCATGTACGTCGTAGACAGGCTTCGGGGGGATCCTTTACACGTCCGGGCTCCGGAGTACTTGTGCTCCCGAAGCCCCCCTTCGGTGCCATAGACGACCAACCAGGTGATTTTAAGCAGTAAGAGGCCGGCTTACTCTACTCTCAGATTTCCACCGCGGTGACAAAAAAGTCTGCCGGATGGGCAGACAGTTTGCAAAGGATCGTGTGAAAAACGAAAACACATTTGTTTTGCTCCCACACATTGACAATAGGCCAAAGGTTTGTATGTGACGGTTTAAAAAAAACGTCATTGCTTTAATCATCTAGACAAATAAATAAAATTGAAGTGTCTGTTTGTAATGTCAAAATAACAGCTTTATACTAAGTGCATATGAAAGTATATACGGTACCTACAACAAAAAAAAAACTATTTTCATTTTTTATGTCTGTCTGTTTGTTCCCGCTGATCTCCGAAACGGCTGGACTGATTTCTACGGGACTGTAAATTGTTACTAACACACTATGGACTTGGTCGAAATTAAACGTATTTATTATTGTTATTATTGGTTTTATACACTAGACAAGCAAAGACTAACCACCATTCTCAAAATATATTTTGATGTAGGCCAGGCATGCATAAAACCATATAAAAAACATTAAGAAGGTGTAATGATGCGGAACTTCGCCTCTAATCCGATATGTAGGAACCTCCAGCTCCGGTTCAAATCTTACCTCTGAATCCGACTCCGTTTATGCTCCTACCAAGCGGAGGTTTAATCGGAGCTTACCAGACCGCCGACGAACGACGTAGAATGAAGTGGCTCCGATACAAGACGGCACGGTTAGTGCAGTGGCTGATACAGTCGGCTGCTGCGCTCCGGGTCGTGGGTTCGATTCCCGCACGGAACAAATATTTGTAGGATCTGCAGGTAGTTGTTCCGGGTCTGGGTGTATTGCATGTGGAATTCATGTCTGTAAACGCACCCTAGTTTGGTGTTACGTTAAAAAAAAAAAAAAAACTACATACTGCGTAACATCCAAGGGCGGATTCAGTGGGGCACAGGGGCACGCCATAGCAGACGGCTGAAATAAAACAAGGAAAAGGAGACAATATCCGCAAGTCAAGCAGGTGACTATAAAAGAGCAATACTTTGCCAAATGCATGGGGTATTTGGCAAAGCAAAGGCAAAGCATTGCTCTTGTGTGAATTATTGTGCACGTTTCCTATGAAAATCAGCACTGCCGAACGGTCTTTCTCCACGTTACCTATCATCGATCGCCTTTGTATGCAGACGATCGAAGTTGAATGCCGTGTGGCGGCGGCTCAGAATGCCACCACCCCATTTCATCCAGTGCGTGTCATAAAAGTCGACTAAGGAATTAACCGGAGGATGGGCAGCAGCGTCCTTCGAGTACATTAACATATCAACTGCGATCCTCAACCCGTCTGCCAGGGCGTAGCGATTATGGCAAGACCCCCCAATGAGCACACAACACCCAAACCGGTCGTTGTGGTGATCTTTGGAGGAGGCCTGTGTCCAGCAGTGGACTTTATTCGGCCGAAATGATGATCTGAAGTTGATCTCTGAAATAAGGTCTGTGACTGCGTGAACCTCCAGTGTTATTTAGACGCAGTTTACGAGTGGAGAGATGCAAATAGAATGGAACTCAATATCTCCAAATATGACTTTCGGCATGGCTTTCGACCACCCAATCGATTTTCAATATAAGATAGATTCCAAAGACATTACAAGATCTACAACAACCAAAGATTTGGGTGTCACGTTCGACCGAAAACTAACATTTCACGACTATATCACTATAGTTGCCAAGGAATCCTAAAAAAGGCTGGGATTTATGCTGATGAACTGCAGCGATTTCAAGAGTGACCATGTCATACCTAAAGCTCATCTTTGGAACCCTAGTTCGCAGTGAGCTTGGGCCATCTCATGTGTATGGCACCCACATGAGAGTACTTACGCGCTGTTACTAGAAAAATTGTAAAACTTCCTTCTTTCTTAGCTTCCTTTATAAGCGTATGTATAGTATTACCTACCCATACATGTATCTGACGAAGTTCCTCTTGGGCTACTCACTATATAGGCTATAGATAATTCGTAAGAAGTAAGACGATCCAATGACGATGTGCAAGGTTCTCCGTGGAAGAATAGACACACCTGAACTCCATAATGAACTGTCACATAATTACCACCGTAACAGGAGATACAAACTGTTATCGGTTCCGTCATGCCAAACTGTCGAAGCGTGCTCAGTCCCCTATTCCTCGAATCCTCGCTGCCCTCAATCCTCTCCTAGACGCAAGACCTGATTCTGATGTGTTTGCGGATTAATTTACTGTGCTGTGAAAAGAATGTGTGAATGTGTATGTACAAAACAGTACAGAGTTTTGATTCTATGTATATTATGTAATTTTCAATTTTTATGTTTACCAATCCAATTTTTTATTACCATGCCTAACTTGTAATTTTTTGACTAAATTTATTATTATTTTCTTGGCATCCTTTTATAATATGTAATGGATAATGTATAGTCTATTTTCTCTACTATAATTTTACATTCCTTGAAATTAATTATTGTAATTGGCTACGACCACGTAATTATTTGAATTTGAATAAATTGAAATTGAATAGTGCAATACTATAGAGAATACTCCTTAACAGTTCGGCTCTAGTGCCCCTCCTAGAAATAAATCCTAGATCCACCCTTGGTAACATCTCTAGTACTGAGCCTAATTAGATTAACGTAATATTATCATGCGAAGACACAAATGTATTGGACATTTTTATCATAGTTCTTATTTATCATATCTAATATATAACTTCTAAATTAATCAGATATAATTTATTTATGTTAATGGAAAAAGGCGATACGTCAATTCCTTAGACCTTTATCTCTTAAAAAACATTTAGTATGTAGATATTGCCACCCGACCTCTGCGAACCTTAGGTACGAAGATACGAATTACACGATTCAATAATGTATGACTCGATTAATACAATAAATAATTTGATATCATAGTCGCCGCACAAAGTGTTGTCGTTGTTTACTTTATTTTGGGGAAATACAATCAATCATAACAAACATTACAAATTACAATAAAATGGAATGCAAATTATTCATAGTTTCCTCGAAGTTTCTTTGTTGTCGGGAATAAATAATTGTTGACCTTTTCTTGGAACGAGTTTATGTAAATAACTCACTAAAAACAAAACAAAATTAGAAAAAGAACCTATAGGTACTACTTACTCTGTGGAGGAGTCCACGTGCTCATACCGAGCGACCCCCGGGAAGACGGCGGCGCGCACCTGCCTACGTGCCACCGTGTGCGCAGCACAGCGCACAGCGAGGCTCGGGGGGATCCTTTACAATCCTCCCCGAAAAAGGGCCCGGGGGGAGACCTTTTTACAATCGCCTTCCCTTCGCTAGAGTGGGTGACCACCTTATAGTCATCTCCTCCGAAATGTGCCTAGAGACGTGGCATCAATGGGCGGCTCTAGTGTGATCTTTCGAAGACATGGAGCCCCCCTTCGGTGCCGAAGATGACCGCTCCATTGGTTTTAGCCGGTAGGGGCGGAGGAAGATCATGAATCATTTCCACTGGGTCCCAATAAAAAAAACGTAGTTCTCACTCTGTCACATACCGCCTGACGGAGGTATTCACCGGATACCGGTTGTTTCGGTGCGAACCTGCACAGGATAGGACGCGAGGTCATAGCAGTGCCACCACTATTGTAGCGACCAGGATACTGCACGGCACACGCTCGAGGAGTGCCCTGCGTGGTCTGCCGAGCGGCGGATTCTCGCCGAACGGTCAGACAAGATCTCTCTAAGCCGGTAATGCTGGCAGAGCTTGAAAACTGGAATGCAGTGAGAGCTTCTGCGAGAGTTTTGCTCCAGGAGACCGCAGAGCGGAATCGGGAGAGCGCCCAACACGAGCCCCGTATACGTTTATGGCGGGCGGCTTAGTGGGTAATGGGCGATCATGGCAAAACCCCGCAATGGGCTCACAACACAAAATCATTCCGGTGGTTGTGGGAATCTCTGGGGGAGGCTTCTGTCCAGCAGTGGACGTTTTTCGGTTGAAATTACGATGATGACATATTTTTTAAACGATTTCTCCAGTAGGGTATATACTATGTGTAGATCATAGTAATATTTGATCCGTATGGGGATCGAACCCGCACGGATAGTAAGCATTTGCCCAAACTGTTTCATCTAAGATGAATCCATAATTTTATATATACTACTATTGATAAGATAAGATAAAAAAGATTTTTATTCATTTAAACCATTAATAGCACTTATGAATCGTCAAGACTTTAGTTGCCACGTTCCAAGATGTAGATTTCCTATGGAGAAGAACGGGCAAGAAACTCCATGGTTACTCTTTTAAAATCATGTTACAATATTTATGTGTACAATGTTCTCGAAAATTCAGGTTATATAAAGACAATGTTCCTACATTAAACATAGTAAAGTCTAACCTCTTAAAAGTGTCAATATCAAATCATAAACCAGTTGAATATAAAAAAAATATACAATAATAAATTCAGGTGTAAATAATTAATAATAATAATGTCATGTCAAAAAATAATAATTGAAATGTCAGAAAAGTAAATCTGAATAAATTGATGTCACAAAACATGCAACAAGATGGCATGTCAATAAGTCAAAAATAAAAAATTTGAATCATTTCTTATAGTGGTCTTGCGGAGCTGGACAAGCACTCTGCCAAACATTTATATCTCTAAGGTAATCCTCTAATGTATAATATGCTTGTTTGCATAGAGTATTTTTTACAAATATTTTAAATTTATTTTGCGGTAATTGCAGCACGGTCTCCGGTATTTTATTATAAAATTTTATACTATAACCCATAAAAGAAGTATGGACTTTAGCTAAGCGAAATTTTGGCTGTATTGTACACGTTTTGCCGGCGTCACGGCGACTTGTTGGGTGTTTCCCAAGGTACAAATGAGAGATGATCTGTCTTTACCACGTATCTCTAAATATCATCATCATTTCAGCCAAACAAGTCCACTGCTGCACACAGGCCTCCCCCAACGATCACCACATTATTCGATCTGGGTGTATTGTGTGCTCATTGAGGGGTTACTCAAGGGACAGTACTGCCCATCCTCCGGCTAATCCTAACCTTTTACGACACCCATGGGATGAGATCGGTTGGTGCCGAAAAACTCAAACAAAATAAAAGTTTTAATTCATTGCATATATTTGTAGGAGCAATTATATTTGCCGTGTGGTGCCGGCTCAGAATACCACCACCCCATCTCCTCCCGTGGGTGTCGTAGAAGCCGACTAAGGGATTAGCCGGAGGATGGGCAGCAGCGTCCTTCGAGTACATTAACAACTCAACTGCGATCGCCAACCCGCCTGCCAAGCGTGGCGATAATGACAAAACCCCCCAATGTGCCCACAACACACCCATATCGGTCGTAGTGGTGATCTTTGGGGGAGGCCTGTGCCGAGCAGTGGACTTCATTCGGCCGAAATGAATTATATTTGATGGGTTGAACACATAATAAAACAATGAAGTTCATTAAATACTTTAATAGACTAAACTTTTGATTACGTCTTATACTACTATTAGATTGAAAACAATTTGATCGCTACATTACTTACATTTTAATATTTTCACTTATCTACACTATTTCTATGAATATTTTTTATTTCTGGCATCCCACTTATGATTCGGGAATAATACAAAACAATGTTTAAAACACCATAATTAAATTACAATATTATGAATTATTAGCTTTTTTGGTTAAAGTTTTATATTAAATAGTAATTCATGGGGTACTTAATTAGGCGACTGGTTCACTACTCATAGCTTTCAGTTATGGCAAGTGCATGGAAGGGTTAGTCTGTAGATGCGCACAGGGCTTGGATATGAAATAATTCCGCACGCAACTTTGTACAAAAAATGAAAGCTCAGATTAATAATATAGCACCACTCACATGTCCCGTGGATGTCGTAGAAGGCGGCTAAAGGAACTCTAAACCCAAAGGATGGGCAGCAGCGTCCATGCTATGGAACAACAGTCATTCGGAGCTCACAAACCCGCCTCCCAAGCGTGGTGAGTACTGTCAAATTCCTCTCTAAGGACACACGGTATGTACCCGGAAGTTGTGATTTATAAGTGAGAGCTTTTCTCAAACGTGGAAGTCCTCCGGCTGAAATAGTGATTAAAAAAACGCGTTCCGTGCGTGGAATTATTTCACATGACATAGCGAGGCCAAATAAGAGAAAAGCCCCAAGCTGAGCCGTAAGCCGCTTCAGTTTGTAGTTTAGTAAGCAAAACAGAAACGGTTTCGAGCTCTTTAAGACGCACTTTTCGACTACACATAATTTTGTCAAAACCGAAAGCTACATTACATTATAAGTAAATAATAATTAGTCTCAGTTCGCAGTTTGGAGACGCATGCCTAACCAGAATGTATGTCAAAATGTCACAAGAACTTCCAAATAAAGGTTTTGGGGCGAAATGAATAAAGTCGAGAGCAGTATTAGATACAATAAAAAAAAATTTGTTCGTGCAACTCTGTATACGTTAAAGAAGGGAAACTTACCCGCGCATATGCCCCCCATACTTTTTAAGCCCGAGCATGCGCCCATACCCTTTAAACCAGTGTTGTTTAAAAATCGACTATCGATCTATCGATAGGACTACCCCTAAAACATTCATACTATCGATTGGCCTATTGATAGTTTCGATACTATCGATTTTATTTTACACATTGAATAAAACTATCGTTACTATCGATAGTTGAAATGATACAATAGTATCGATACTATTACATGATTTTTTACTATCGATAGTATTTACGACCCAGTTCGACAGTATCGACACTATAGATTTTTAAGCAACACTGCTACAAACCCGCGCATGCGCCCTGGCAACGTCACACGTAAAACGTTGCACTCAAAGTAGAAATTTAAATTTGACTCTCATCACGACCAAAGAAGTTACAATTAAAAAACCATCTCATTATTCGTACACTCCATACCTATTTTTTTTTCATACTCGGATCCAAAATATCACAGGTTTGCCGATTTAGTAAATTTTTCCTTTTTACATTTTACTTCACCGTTCAACGCAACACATTCGTGAAATTATTTTACGGTACCCTCATAACCCGTTAACGCAAGTCATTATGTTGGGGCCACACTAAGGTTTAACGTCTAACGCCCATTATCGCAATAATTAAGGCGCAAAATAGTCCAGAAAATAATGCTTAAATTCAGTGGCCACACCTGCATTTTTTCTTAATGTCGATAAATCGCGTTATTCGATACATTATTTTCAAGATGGCGGAAGCTGCTAGATTGTATTATTTGATGTGTGTCTTAACAACTTTTTCATTTGTCCACTTCATAGACACAGAATAATTAATATTAATTGCCAGCCATCGTTATCATCGATCAACAGGTGCTTCGAGTGGGAAACAAAGACGTACAATCCTATCACACTCTCGGTGCATACGGACAAACGCAGGTGTGGCCACTAAACGCATTAATTTAAGCGCAAAATCTCTTTGATATGCCAAAAAATACCGCCACTCGAGCTATCGTCTAACGTGGTACGGCATTGTTAATGTCACTACAAAATTAGTGCATTAAGTCCTGGCTACACCTATGTCTAGTGTCTATTAACGCGATAATTAATGGCGTTAAACGTTAGTGTGGCCCTAGCATTACTGTGACGCATTGACATTAGGGAGCGGTTCACACTAAACGTAATGCTCGCTCACAGTCAGCCGTTGAATGTGAGCTACCGTTACGCGGTATGCAGATTTTTCATAAATTTCAACACTTTATACTGGAAACACAATTAATTTAATTAATTATTGGCATTGGAAAATAGATTTCATCTTCACGTTCACTGGGACTATACGTTTTGTGTGATCCATACCAATACCAAAAAGTAAAAAAATAACTAAATAAAAATAAACGATAATAAAAATAATGACAGCGCGTGCTCGTAACTCAGTACACGGGATAGAAGCGAAATGTGCGCATGCGCCAACACCTGTTATGCCCGCGCATGCGCATACACAACGTTGAACTTTTAAAACGTTGCACTCAAATTTGACCTTGAACATTTTCTTTTCGCGCATAAAGGAGTTTTACTTCAAAGAAATCGTTACCCATTTCTTGCAAGGCAATCTGACTACCCTCTTATTCATTCAGAAATTAATTACATAAATGCTGCCAGTGTTATTTGACTGAGAAGATATTGACAGCGGCAGGTGAGTGCACACAATTTTTAATAGTCAGCCGATAGTTTTATACCTTTCTCAACTATCGGCCGATAAAAAATCTGCAATGTGTGACCACCTTAAGATCTTTTTAACAAGATTTCCGATATTGATTTGTCGGAAGTTATATATTTATGAAATATTAGTCGTTAGCCTCCCGCTTAGCTGAGCGTAAATATCTTTACAAACCTGCATGATATCAAAATAGAACATACACAAAAAATTAAGTTAAAATTCCTCAAAATTTTCATGGTAATACGGTGTGCCGCTTGGGAGGGATATTCGAGAGAAACTTTCAGTCAGACAGACAGACAAGAATTCTAAAAACGGTAATGTATGATTAGGCATCTTATAAATAACAGTTTCCACTTAAATATTGGCATTGATTTTGAAACCACAGACATACACTCCCAATTTTATTATATTGGCATAGATTTCTACATTTCAATCGTGTATGGCATCCTTTTACCTTTCTTTTATAAAACTTCTTAAAACATTACCTCATATTATAACAAACTACTATCAAGGCAAGATCTTGTATTAAAATTTTTAATCATATAAATGCAAGATTTTGCCTTGATACTTTAATATGTTGTGGAAGCTTCAATTTGACGAAGGCATTGCCATATAGTTATCAAATACCATATGATTGTCTGTCTGCAAGAGAAGTGGCTAGAATATAAATTATAACTTCGTTCAAGAGCATCGAACTTGAACTAATATAGAATCATAAATAGTCAGGCATACAAATCCTGAGACCGTCTCATAGAATTATTTTAGAAGGAGGTACTTTCCATTTTGATTCTAACTTCCAAAAATATTCACGCTTGGATTCAGGTGTCAGCATTCCCATTAGAAATAAAAATATTCGTAGAAAAACTAAAGTTGCCGATATAGCTGCAAGGATCGTTAAGCTGAAGTAGCAATGATCCGCAAATATCTCGTGGAGCTTTTTGCCTTGAGCTTGACCTTTGAGCCTTTGGGGCAGAAAGGTTCTTGAGTGGAGACCGCGCACCGGAAAGCGCTGCGTGGTACGGTGAAAACGAGATGGATAGCCGACTAGTCACTGGGAGTCGTTGGATATAGGTGGCATGTAACCGCTTGTGTGGAAATCTAAGGGGGATGCCTTTGTTCAGCAGTGGATGTCCCATGGCTGATATGATAATGATGATATCGAAGGATAGAGTATTGTGGACTGCATCCACAAACGCGTAACCTAAACGCTATTTATGTGTGTTACGCACACACACAAGCGCATAGATAATGTTGTATAGTTAGCCACTGTCGTGACGTCACAAATAGTCATGTTCAAATATTGTTCGACAGCAGCGTCAAGGAAATAACAGAGCACTAGCAGGCCGCCCCGCGGACGGTGTCATATCTGTCACCGTTTAAATGTTCACGTTTTGCGTGTGCCTTCCTTATTTGTCTTATTAATATAACTGCATAATTTTTTTACTTCTTTTAGTATTGAAATAGCTTCGATAGAGTAATTAAAGTGTTCCAAAACCTGACATAACTTATCAAAATAACGTATAATTTTACAGAAATACGCGCAATTTATTTTGTCACGTAGCTCTGTAAATTTGGCATTCAAAAATACATTTGGAAGTTGCGAGTTTTTCATAACATTAATATAGGCGTTAGAAGTACGATTGTCCGAGATAATTTATTATGAATTTTATTATAAATATTACATGTATTATTATTGCGGATTTAATATAAAGGGTATGTGCGGCTTTGGTCACAATTTAAGGGGAAGAAATATTTTTTCAGAATTTAATTCTCGTTTCTACGGGAATCAGGTATAGATTATAAAGGATACCGCTTCATTCGACTGCAACCCTCCAATACGGTAAGAGTACTTACTACTCGTAATCCCAATAATAAAATAGAAAATATTTTCGTGTCGTGTTCGGGTAAGAATATAGCACCACTCGGTCTCCTCCCGTGGGTGTCGTAAAAGGCGATTAAGGGACTCTAAAACAGAGGGAAGGGTAGCAGCGCTCCTTCTAAGGAACCGTAACCATTTTGCGATGTAGTGAGTACTGGAAAATTCCCCCCAAAACGACGACATACGGCATGTAACCGGTTGTCATTTTGGGGGGAATAGCAATTTTTGGCTGATATGATGATGATGATATTTCAAACTAATATCAATAAAACACGCGATATTGTCATTAATATCAATCCAAAACACTTGCCGCTCATATACGCGCTAGCGACGGGCGATTGTTACTACAAAAACAACCAAATAAATCGACTATAGTGCAATGGTACACTATTGTCGATTAATTTAATGTCGAAAAGGGACCGCAGAGGGCCGAGTGCGAGTTTCTTACCGCGCTCGGCACTTCAAAATCTTCAGCCAATTAGAGCACCGAACGCGTTAAACATGTCGCATTTACCTTTCGATTGAGAAAATAAACTCACACTCGGTCCTCATCTTCAACATAACATCAAAAAAGCTCGTCCTTGATGGTGTTGAGAACAAAAAGTAGCATGGTAACATAGCAATTATATCGCCAATTGTAAACCGCGCACAGCAATGCATAACAATCGAATAACGAAGCCTGTTATTCGATTGTGATCGAATAATAGACACAGTCGAATCGAATCGATTTTAGTAACAATGGCCTACCGCTAACACGAACCCGTCTCGTACAATACCAAGCCCGAACTGGGTACTACGTATATGTTTGGTACCTACCAGCCGATCATATGGTAGGGGTATGAGGTCATTGACCGCCAGTTGTTTTGTATTGACTCTGTTAGATTTGGTGAAAAATAAGATACAATTTTTTTTTTAGATTCGGTTACAGAATCTTGGGCTGATGCTACTCTTAAAAGGTTACAGGCTATTAAATCGGCTTCCTGCAAATATCCTATTTCGACCGAAACCGCAATTATATATTAGTCTAGCTACTTTTTACAACATACGTTAAATACAAAAACAAACATTCGATAGCATTGTTATTTTAGAACTATTTGAATTTATTACCAACATTTTTGGACACCATTTTAGGTAAAATCCCACGAAAGGCAATTTGGCTTGTCAAAATTTTTCAGATCAAACTTTTAGACTCTTTAAACCGAATTATAGAAGAAAACAATATTTATACATTTCCCTGTCAGTCTTACCAATCAAGCCTCATATTGCTAAGAGACAAATGTTACTCAACATGCTTGGAAACATTTACATCACCTTTTCTTTTTTACTTGCTTCGCACTGCAGGACCAAGGCCTCTTCTTACACAGAGAATTTCCGGATTAAGAATATAGCGCGAGTCCATCTCCTCCCGCGGATGTCGTAAAAGGCGGCTGAAGGATGCTAAACCAGAGGGATTGGCAGCAGCGTCCCCTATGTAGAAAACTAGCCATACAGCGCTCACCAACCCGCCTGCTAAGTGTGGTGAGTACCGGCAAATTCCCCCCAGAATGACGACACAATTATGGAAGTCTATGGGGGAGGCCTTTGTTCAGCAGTTGACGTCCTTTGGTTGATATGAAGATGATGAGGTAGTCATATATAGTAAACATACGGCCGAATACTCAAACCCCATTTAACGTTAAGTCCCCGCTTAAACAATTTGAGGCGCCCGGTTTTGTACCAAAAACCGGTTTCTCGAACATCTAAAGCGGGGGGACTTATCGTTCAATAGCGTTTGAGTATTCGGCCGATAGTCATATATCTTCTAAAGCACTGTCAATAGTTATTTTAACATTTTTATATGGTTGGTACGGCAACCGAGCAAATACCTCGAGGATACCTGGACCTATCATCATCATCACATCAGCCAAGAAACGCCCACTGCTGAACAAAAGCCACCGTGTCGTCATTTTGGGGGGAATTTGGATGTATAATAGACTGAAATCACTAACATGCAGTGAGCAAGCGTGGTGATCAATGCGAACGAGTTCTGTATGAGAAGAGACTTATGCCCAGCAGTGGGACGGCTACAGACTGATATTATTAATTATATGTTACTATGTGGATGACATGATCATGTTTAATTAAAGTAACATGGGTAGTTACAATGTCTTTAAAAATCGTTGCATAGCGCAGACGATCCGTAGATACAAATGTTGCTTAGAAAGACAAGGCTTTCAATCATTAACAATATCATGATTTATACATTACTAATATTTGTTTCAAGATCATTATTTTTAGCTTTAATACAATATTTTCCCATTGCTTGGAAATATCTCCGAAAACGAGACTAGACTGACAGTTTTAATACGTCACATAAAATATTAGTTTTTTTTTAATAAATAACAAAAATGATTTTTTAATACGAATAACTTTAGATAGAATATTTTATTATATTATTGATATGTTAACTGTTACATACGGATTCTCGGAGACGTGAGTTTCATAACATACACAAACATCCACACATGAAAATCGGAAGGGTTAATAAACGGTTACTTATTCTTAATTAATTTCAACATAATGCATTAAATATAATTGATTTTTGCTATGTCAGTTAACATATCAACTTCACCTACTTTAGCCATAGACATTATCTTGTCTAGTCTTATTTAAAAAACGTGGCGAAGACAAAAATTTATACAGCCTATGGATAATTTATTATCACTAAACTACTAAACACAAAAAATGTAAGTGGACGAACAATAATTAAAAGATACTGTAAAAAAACATTATTTGAGAATACGTAAAAAAACTTTTTGAGTCATAGCTGTGTTCTTTCGGCCTGTATTGTGTCAAAAAAATAGCTTGTTAATAATATATTTATTAACTGTCTTATCAAAAGACGGGTTTAACAGTAAATAAACGTAAGCATCGATGATTTTGTAGGAATACAGATAACAGAGAATGCATTAACAATCTCCTATCAGAGTTGAAATAAATAATCGGTCGACAAAAAAATCTAGGAATTACGAGACAGTGTAGTACGCCGGAAGTGTTAGCCGCCATTACTTTAAGACGAACAATATTGCCACAGCTTTATGATATACTCCCTGCTATATTATAACACATAAAACTAAGCTACAATCAAAAAACCTTTCTCTACATATTCTCAAACTATACACAAGAAAAAATACAAAATATACCTTTACATATAAAAAAGGTAAAATAAAAAAATAGCACCTCATTAGAGTTCGCTTACATATTAGAATATATATATAGAAAACACTTATTTCTTAAATATTAAAACAATCATATGTTGTAGTCATACACACAAATATGGTAAAGTGGTTTACCGGGATACCGAGTCGTGTATGTCATTACATACACGCACGGAACAAATATTTGTATGATCTGCAGGTAGTTGTTCCCGGTCTGGGTGTATTGTGTGTGGAATTTATGTCTGTAAACGCACCCACGACACAGGAGAAATCATAGTGTGGCGCACATTTAAAAAATTAGTTTCGGGACAGACATCTATAGATCATACAATTGTCGAGAAGTGGGGATCGAAGACGGCTGATGCTGAAGGCTGATGTCCACTGTGTCATTCGGTATGAAAGTTTATCATATTTGTGTATACGATTACTTGTTATAAATTAATCATTGTGTAGGCATAGGTCATATTAAAAAAAAACACTGAAACTGTTCATTGTTGAATTGCTCGACTACAAGTGTATTTAATAATAGAAATTATTAATAATAAAATTAAAGGTATCGGCTCATTACACCAGTCCATACTATGATCGTATTAGTCACGAAAAGAACACGACACACGCTACTGTACCACTAGTACGAGTTTGTTTTTCATATCGATATAAAAAATATAGACGACAAATATCGATATTTCGATATATTTTAACCAAGTCTAGAATTGGCACTCCGGTGACGGTGTTCGTTAGTGACAACGATGGGAGGGCATTGCCTCATATTAATTTATACAAAAAAAAAATTTAAAGTACCGATACCGTTAAGTTCATGGTATGGCATGGTGTAATGGGCAGACTACACAACAGCTGTTTACGAATTATTTTAGTAAGTATTAGCCTCTTTTCACCAAAAACTTAAAAGTTTTTAGTAAAATGAACTAATAAAAACAAAAACAAAATTATTATTAATAAAAATGATAATACTCAACAATAGCTAGGCTATGTCTACACAAGATTATAGAGTACATCTATAAACAGTTCGAGAAACGCAATATGAAAACAAAATCACAGATTTTAAACCCAATTAATTCGCAAGCACTTGATTTTTTAAATTTTCGACCAAATGCGCTTAATTATACACCAGCTGTTGAAATAAAAATAAATAAATACTTTAACTTCCATATCTTTTGTTCTTATCTTTATTTCTTTAAGTTATGAAGGCATGTAAGTAGTACTCTAAATATGGATTTTAATAAAATAAATTTTGTAATTCATTAGTAGGTCGCTATTGCAAGTCCAGCTAAGTAAGTACCACTATAGTACAAAATATTCTGCCACCAAGCAGTAGTGTTTAAACTTTACTGTGTTCCGAAACTTATTATGCCAATAGAGACTAACTAAACAAAGTCTCGAGGTGACGACCGGAACGTGGTGCCACGCCAAACTACGGTATTACAATTGTACTGAGTGAGCCTTTTTACCTTACTGATCACATTTATTACCCTAAAGAACACTGTTAAGGTGCGGCTGGGGTGGACCTCGGGCCACCGCAATACCGCGATCATGATACACAAAATAATTTCGACTAAACGCGAACCGATTTTGATCAAGATGCTCTCAATTATTATTACGTGTTATTTTTAAGAACTTGATAATTTTAAGAGAATGATTTTCCGAGAATAATTTCAGATGTTCAAAAGAGGTGTAAGTGTTGATCAAGAGATTTAACAGTTCTTCTTTTATAGCTAAATAATAACCGGACCAGTGCGAGTTGAACTCGCGTGGAGGTTCCGTACGATTAATATGTTATTTGATGTTTTTATTTATATCTGACCCATATTTGTTTGTGGTAACTAAAAAAGATGTACGGTAGCGCGTTGTAGAGGAAAATTGCTGAATGTATTATCTATTGTTGAATTCTGTTTAGTACCAATAACCTACATTCCAATGGTAAACGTAAGTTTGTACGCACAATATTGAAATATTTGCCATGTTATTTTACGACCATAGACATTTTGTAGGTGTTCGTATAATGCAAAACTTCTTTTTTAATTTACTATTTTTCCGCCCAAAAGTCACCCCGTATTCAAAATTCATTTATTTACAATTTGTTTTGTCCGTCGTCCGTGTTTTGATCGGAGAAATAGCAGATGTGTAGCAAATTTCAACTTAATCGGTCCAGTAGCTTCAGAGACAATGTTACAAACGGACAGACAGACACACGAGTTGTCCTGTAAGGGTTCTGCGGTTTCTTCATCCGGACGTACGGAACCCTAAAAGGGCTCATTCGGTAAAATTGCTTACAAAAATTTCAATTTTATTGCATGTTGAAATTATTATATTATTGATTAAATAAATACATGCCCGTAATTAAATACCTCACACAATATAATTTATTGCTGGGCTAGAATACGCCTATGCTCCATTGATTGAAATCCAAACATGTCTAGCTAGTCTGTAGGCCAGTAGAGATGTAGCCTTATATCGTTCTCTGAATATCGACTATAAAAAGATCATTGAAATTTCGGTATTTCCTTTCGAAGTCAATCGGGTAGGAAATGGCAGCGCCAGGTATCTTATATAAAGAAGAGCCATGTAAAAGTATTTCACGGCATTGTTCAATAAATCATTTCATAACTTGTGAGCCTAACTTAACTACCAACTGAAAATAAAGAGAAATAATTCTTATTCCCACAGCTGATAGTTCATTACTAATACTAATCCATAAATCTAATAGTATGCCGATATTTCCATCAATAAATTAATCTATACTTTAGAATATCTTCTCCTAAACGTTAGAAACAAAACTGAATTATCGAAATTTTATTTTGTAACAATTTGTTTTTACTGTAAAAACATTTTGGAGAATTTTCTTCAGGCACCGTTTAATGAATGGGAGACTTGTTTGGCGGTTATAACAGAGATCGGCAGACATCTTAAAATGAGTAGTGTAATGGGGGAAAGTTTTAAGAAAATAAATAAATATTTAATTCATTTGTTATAACTTAAAAATAAGTCGTTTGCCAGCATTTCTTTTTGCTCAATATTACCTCGTTAGATGCAATTCGGCTTGGTGATGTTTTTTACACCGAGTTTTATACCATATATCATCATTTCGGCCTCCCGCAAAGATCACCACAACGACCGATATGGGTGTGTTGTGGGCTCGTTGGGGTGTTTTGCTATAATCGCCACGCTTGGCAGACGGGTTGACGATCGCAGTTTAGTTGTTAATGTACTCGAAGGACGCTGCTGCCCATCCTCCGGCTAATCCCTTAGTCGAATTTTACGATACCCAGGGGAGGAGATGGGATGGTGGTATTCTGAGCCGGCACCACAGGTACCATATATACATGTTCATAAAACAACTACTGATAGATTGTCAGGAATAAAAAAGACGTGACTCTGTTGAACGAACTGGAATTAAATATGCTGGATGTTAGGTTTGGTTCAAGTTATTCTTGCAAGCCTTAAGTCAGATGCTGCTAAATAACAATGTTACTTGGTAACAATCGTTCAGCAGGGAGTTATACTTTTTAATTAGTACTTATTATTTATTGTAGACATTGTAATACGATCATGGATGAATCCCAAAACATAAACAAAGAAAAAAAAGTTCATACAAAATAACTAAATGATCATACACGATATAAGATTTAAATCGACTATTCGCAGTCAAAGTAACTTTTCAAGATATTTGCCGATATCTGTTTACAGTAGATAATCTATGTCGTCAAAGAAAAAGGCAATAAGTCAATAAAATTGATGACACTTTTTTTTTTAACTTTGCCCCACACTAGGTTTTCTCCTGTGTCGTGGGTGCGTTTACAGACATAAATTCCACATACAATACACCCAGACCCGGAACAACTACCTGATCAACCACTGCACCAACCGTGCCGTCAAATATATAGTATACTTACTTGATCAATAATAAGTATACTTGACCATAGTAATAATACCGGTAATTAAAGTCAATAATATTATTACTGAATATAATTAAAGTCAATAATATTTTTACTGAATATAATTAAAGTCAATTATATTATTACTGAATATAATTAAAGTCAATTATATTATTACCGAATATAATTATTATGTACGTCTATTATTATTACCGCCTATTATTGTAATAATGACTCATCCCCTTATTCTTTGATACAACAGATATATAGTCTTAATATAATGGATTGACACTTCAGGTCATAAATATCTAATAATATTAATGTATTTCATTTATAAAGTAAAGTATTTTTCATGCAACATCCACATCATCTGGACATTCTCTGAAATGTCTGTGTAAAAAAACATAGAATAGGTGACATCACAATCATAACAAACAGATTTGTATCCTTAAATACCTTAAAATTCATTTTCTTCTTCAGCCGATGATTCTCCAAAAATGCCAGCACAGTTGATAATATAAATATAGTGTGTTAAGTGTTTAGTCCGGTGGAAGATAACTGAACAGTTTGTATTTATCTCTGATGTAAGGGCGCACGTCGTCTTTCTGTGGAAGAAGAACAAGAAACATAATTAAAAATCCTTTCTCCATAAAAAATAATATTGTTTCGGGATTGCAATCCGAACCGACGGATCCGCACCCCGATTAGCTAAAAACAGCGACAGCAGACACGAGAGCTATCGCGCACAAGGATCCACCGGTGGCAAATCGCCTGAAATTGAAAGGCGACGATGCAGTTTTTAGTCCATTGATCGTCCGACAGGGTGTGCCTGTTTTGGCACCAATGGGTGGCTTTAGATGGAGATCTTTTGAGTTCCTGGAGCCTCCCTTCGGTGCCGAAGATGATCACTCCGGTGGTTTTAGCCGGTTTGAGTCTGGCATGCTCCTTCGCCCTTTCCCGGGGCGAAGGAAGTACATGAGGTATTTCTACCGGATCAAAAAAATAATAATGTGTGTGCCTGTTTAATCGTTATCGGCAGACACGTGTAAAGACAGTACTACTTTCTTTGTAATGTTATTACTACTGTTTTTTTATGTTTAATTAGATATGAACACTAGCTGTCACTGCTGTCAGTGAGGTGTGCCGATGGGAGATAAAAAGATGGCGATTGTTTGTACGATGTTTCTCAATTAATTAATTTAAAATAGAATATGTAAACAGTGAAGGAAAAGCCTTTAGAAATAATAAACTTTAAATGTCGTTTCTTTGTTTACAGGAAAGAATAAGAATAAGAATATTTATTTGCGAGAAACATGGTTTGGTAAGACGGTGTTATAAATACATAGTGCTGCACGTTTCGCCGTAACATCGGCATGCAAATTTTCGATCGTGTTCCAAAGACCACCTGCATTACAATATAAAGGTTTTGGATTACTGTGTAATGTTGTGTAGTTAAGCAAATTCTAACAAATAAAACACTTTGTTTATAGAGCAACACAAGTTTATTTTATTTCAATTGGCATACTTAACCCGCCTTACATACGTAATACCAAGATGACGTTTGACAGCGGCCTCTGCGCGTTTTACGCCTGTCGCAAACCGTCCGCGATAATATACCTACCGGATCCGGCAATATCATATCGGATTCGATAAGCCTATGGTGAAACGTGGTGATCACGTCGGGGTCACCAGTATGGGGAACAAGGTGGGGTGTTCCTCCATAGAAAAGGGAGAATCTTCCAGCCAGGCGGGTGGTATGCCTGGCGAGCCGAAGCCCAACGGATGACGTCGGGCGACATTTTTTTTTTTTTAGGTTGCCCCATTCTAGGATTTCTCGTGTCGTGGGTGCGTTTACAGACATTCATTTCACACACAATACACCCAGACCCGGAACAACTACCTGCAGATCATGCAAATATTGTTCCGTGCGGGAATCGAACCCACGACCCGGAGCGCAGCAGTCGACAGTATCAGCCACTGCACCAACCGTGCCGTCAAATATGCTGTATATATGCAGCGTTGCACGAATACTTTACAAGTGTGATTCAGGATTGTTTGACGTCATCGGAGAGTTGCAATTAATGTTCAAAAAGATGTCGCTGTAAGTTGCAGTTCTGTGGCGGCGAAGTAGGTGTCGCCACAAGCCCAAAAAAATCGCGGCACAACATTTTTGTGCAAACCAGGAGTACTCGGGAAGGCTCGCGTGAAAGCGATGCAACATTGCCATGTTTTACGTGCTCGTCCACCCGCAATATAGAAAAATGACAAATTTGAGAACAGTATAACATAATCTGTGTCATGACTAGATTTCATTTGAATCCGTTAAACCAATTGAGTGTGATGGAGCCTTTTTTGTGGTGGGTTCATCCTCATGGACTTAGGGCGGAGGGGCGTACTTCCACGTACCTCTTTCTCTAGTCGGGGGTGAGATGCACGCTTTGTTTGCATTAGACCGCGCCCCCGACAGTTGTCAGCCCGCCAGTAATGACAATTGTCTCCCGTCTAAATGAAAACGGACTGCCGTCTAATGACAACTGACTGCCGTCTAATGACAACTGACTGCCGTCTAATGACAACTGTCTCCCGTCTAAATGACAACTGACTGCCGTCTTATGACAACTGACTGCCGTCTAATGACAACTGACTGCCGTCTAATGACAACCGACTGCCGTCTAATGACAACTGTCTCCCGTCTAAATGACAACTGACTGCCGTCTTATGACAACTGACTGCCGTCTAATGACAACCGACTGCCGTCTAATGA
The DNA here is from genome assembly GCA_947459985.1 of Diloba caeruleocephala. NCBI lineage: Eukaryota > Metazoa > Arthropoda > Insecta > Lepidoptera > Noctuidae > Diloba > Diloba caeruleocephala. The sequence continues at coordinate 11,249,432 of OX381631.1, forward strand.
CAACTGTCTCCCGTCTAAATGAAAACGGACTGCCGTCTAATGACAACTGACTGCCGTCTAATGACAACTGTCTCCCGTCTAAATGACAACTGACTGCCGTCTTATGACAACTGACTGCCGTCTAATGACAACTGTCTCCCGTCTAAATGACAACTGACTGCCGTCTTATGACAACTGACTGCCGTCTAATGACAACTGACTGCCGTCTAATGACAACCGACTGCCGTCTAATGACAACTGTCTCCCGTCTAAATGACAACTGACTGCCGTCTTATGACAACTGACTGCCGTCTAATGACAACCGACTGCCGTCTAATGACAACTGTCTCCCGTCTAAATGACAACTGACTGCCGTCTAATGACAACTGACTGCCGTCTAATGACAACTGACTGCCGTCTAATGACAACTGTCTCCCGTCTAAATGACAACTGACTGCCGTCTAATGACAACCGACTGCCGTCTAATGACAACTGTCTCCCGTCTAAATGACAACTGACTGCCGTCTTATGACAACTGACTGCCGTCTAATGACAACCGACTGCCGTCTAATGACAACTGTCTCCCGTCTAAATGACAACTGACTGCCGTCTTATGACAACTGACTGCCGTCTAATGACAACTGACTGCCGTCTAATGACAACTGACTGCCGTCTAATGACAACTGACTGCCGTCTAATGACAACTGTCTCCCGTCTAAATGACAACTGACTCCCGTCTAATGACAACTAACTGCCGTCTTATGACAACCGACTGCCGTCTAATGACAACTGTCTCCCGTCTAAATGACAACTGACTGCCGTCTTATGACAACTGACTGCCGTCTAATGACAACTGACTGCCGTCTAATGACAACTGACTGCCGTCTAATGACAACTGACTGCCGTCTAATGACAACTGTCTCCCGTCTAAATGACAACTGACTCCCGTCTAATGACAACTAACTGCCGTCTTATGACAACCGACTGCCGTCTAACGACAACTGTCTCCGTCTAAATGACAACTGACTGCCGTCTTATGACAACTGACTGCCGTCTAATGACAACTGTCTCCCGTCTAAATGACAACTGACTGCCGTCTTATGACAACTGACTGCCGTCTAATGACAACTGACTGCCGTCTAATGACAACTGTCTCCCGTCTAAATGACAACTGACTGCCGTCTTATGACAACTGACTGCCGTCTAATGACAACCGACTGCCGTCTAATGACAACTGTCTCCCGTCTAAATGACAACTGACTGCCGTCTTATGACAACTGACTGCCGTCTAATGACAACCGACTGCCGTCTAATGACAATTGTCTCCCGTCTAAATGAAAACGGACTGCCGTCTAATGACAACTGACTGCCGTCTAATGACAACTGTCTCCCGTCTAAATGACAACTGACTGCCGTCTAATGACAACTGTCTCCCGTCTAAATGACAACTGACTGCCGTCTAATGACAACTGACTGCCGTCTAATGACAACTGACTGCCGTCTAATGACAACTGACTGCCGTCTAATGACAACTGTCTCCCGTCTAAATGACAACTGACTGCCGTCTAATGACAACTGTCTCCCGTCTAAATGACAACTGACTGCCGTCTAATGACAACCGACTGCCGTCTAATGACAACTGTCTCCCGTCTAAATGACAACTGACTGCCGTCTTATGACAACTGACTGCCGTCTAATGACAACCGACTGCCGTCTAATGACAACTGTCTCCCGTCTAAATGACAACTGACTGCCGTCTTATGACAACTGACTGCCGTCTAATGACAACTGACTGCCGTCTAATGACAACTGACTGCCGTCTAATGACAACTGACTGCCGTCTAATGACAACTGTCTCCCGTCTAAATGACAACTGACTGCCGTCTTATGACAACTGACTGCCGTCTAATGACAACCGACTGCCGTCTAAATGAAAACGGACTGCCGTCTAATGACAACTGACTGCCGTCTAATGACAACTGTCTCCCGTCTAAATGACAACTGACTGCCGTCTTATGACAACTGACTGCCGTCTAATGACAACTGACTGCCGTCTAATGACAACCGACTGCCGTCTAATGACAACTGTCTCCCGTCTAAATGACAACTGACTGCCGTCTTATGACAACTGACTGCCGTCTAATGACAACCGACTGCCGTCTTATGACAACTGACTGCCGTCTAATGACAACTGACTGCCGTCTAATGACAACTGACTGCCGTCTAATGACAACTGACTGCCGTCTAATGACAACTGTCTCCCGTCTAAATGAAAACGGACTGCCGTCTAATGACAACTGACTGCCGTCTAATGACAACTGTCTCCCGTCTAAATGACAACTGACTGCCGTCTTATGACAACTGACTGCCGTCTAATGACAACCGACTGCCGTCTAATGACAACTGTCTCCCGTCTAAATGACAACTGACTGCCGTCTTATGACAACTGACTGCCGTCTAATGACAACTGACTGCCGTCTAATGACAACTGACTGCCGTCTAATGACAACTGACTGCCGTCTAATGACAACTGTCTCCCGTCTAAATGACAACTGACTCCCGTCTAATGACAACTAACTGCCGTCTTATGACAACCGACTGCCGTCTAACGACAACTGTCTCCGTCTAAATGACAACTGACTGCCGTCTTATGACAACTGACTGCCGTCTAATGACAACTGTCTCCCGTCTAAATGACAACTGACTGCCGTCTTATGACAACTGACTGCCGTCTAATGACAACTGACTGCCGTCTAATGACAACTGTCTCCCGTCTAAATGACAACTGACTGCCGTCTTATGACAACTGACTGCCGTCTAATGACAACCGACTGCCGTCTAATGACAACTGTCTCCCGTCTAAATGACAACTGACTGCCGTCTTATGACAACTGACTGCCGTCTAATGACAACCGACTGCCGTCTAAATGAAAACGGACTGCCGTCTAATGACAACTGACTGCCGTCTAATGACAATTGTCTCCCGTCTAAATGAAAACGGACTGCCGTCTAATGACAACTGACTGCCGTCTAATGACAACTGACTGCCGTCTAATGACAACTGTCTCCCGTCTAAATGACAACTGACTGCCGTCTTATGACAACTGACTGCCGTCTAATGACAACCGACTGCCGTCTAATGACAACTGTCTCCCGTCTAAATGACAACTGACTGCCGTCTTATGACAACTGACTGCCGTCTAATGACAACCGACTGCCGTCTAATGACAACTGTCTCCCGTCTAAATGACAACTGACTGCCGTCTAATGACAACTGACTGCCGTCTAATGACAACTGTCTCCCGTCTAAATGACAACTGACTGCCGTCTAATGACAACTGTCTCCCGTCTAAATGACAACTGACTGCCGTCTAATGACAACCGACTGCCGTCTAATGACAACTGTCTCCCGTCTAAATGACAACTGACTGCCGTCTTATGACAACTGACTGCCGTCTAATGACAACCGACTGCCGTCTAATGACAACTGTCTCCCGTCTAAATGACAACTGACTGCCGTCTTATGACAACTGACTGCCGTCTAATGACAACTGACTGCCGTCTAATGACAACTGACTGCCGTCTAATGACAACTGACTGCCGTCTAATGACAACTGTCTCCCGTCTAAATGACAACTGACTCCCGTCTAATGACAACTAACTGCCGTCTTATGACAACCGACTGCCGTCTAACGACAACTGTCTCCGTCTAAATGACAACTGACTGCCGTCTTATGACAACTGACTGCCGTCTAATGACAACTGTCTCCCGTCTAAATGACAACTGACTCCCGTCTAATGACAACTAACTGCCGTCTTATGACAACCGACTGCCGTCTAATGACAACTGTCTCCCGTCTAAATGACAACTGACTGCCGTCTTATGACAACCGACTGCCGTCTAATGACAACTGTCTCCCGTCTAAATGACAACTGACTGCCGTCTTATGACAACTGACTGCCGTCTAATGACAACTGTCTCCCGTCTAAATGACAACTGACTCCCGTCTAATGACAACTGTCTCCCGTCTAAATGACAACTGACTGCCGTCTAATGACAACTGACTGCCGTCTAATGACAACTGTCTCCCGTCTAAATGACAACTGACTGCCGTCTAATGACAACTGACTGCCGTCTAATGACAACTGACTGCCGTCTAATGACAACTGTCTCCCGTCTAAATGACAACTGACTCCCGTCTAATGACAACTGACTGCCGTCTAATGACAACTGTCTCCCGTCTAAATGACAACTGACTCCCGTCTAATGACAACTAACTGCCGTCTTATGACAACTGACTGCCGTCTAATGACAACTGACTGCCGTCTTATGACAACGGACTGCCGTCTAATGACAACTGACTGCCGTCTAATGACAACTGACTGCCGTCTAATGACAACTGACTGCCGTCTAATGACAACTGACTGCCGTCTAATGACAACTGTCTCCCGTCTAAATGACAACTGACTGCCGTCTAATGACAACTGTCTCCCGTCTAAATGACAACTGACTGCCGTCTAATGACAACTGACTGCCGTCTAATGACAACTGACTGCCGTCTAATGACAACTGTCTCCCGTCTAAATGACAACTGACTGCCGTCTAATGACAACTGTCTCCCGTCTAATGACAACTGTCTCCCGTCTAAATGACAACTGACTGCCGTCTAATGACAACTGACTGCCGTCTAATGACAACTGACTGCCGTCTAATGACAACTGTCTCCCGTCTAAATGACAACTGACTGCCGTCTAATGACAACTGACTGCCGTCTAATGACAACTGACTGCCGTCTAATGACAACTGTCTCCCGTCTAAATGACAACTGACTGCCGTCTAATGACAACTGACTGCCGTCTAATGACAACTGACTGCCGTCTAATGACAACTGTCTCCCGTCTAATGACAACTGACTGCCGTCTAATGACAACTGACTGCCGTCTAATGACAACTGACTGCCGTCTAATGACAACTGACTGCCGTCTAATGACAACTGTCTCCCGTCTAAATGACAACTGACTGCCGTCTAATGACAACTGACTGCCGTCTAATGACAACTGACTGCCGTCTAATGACAACTGACTGCCGTCTAATGACAACTGACTGCCGTCTAATGACAACTGTCTCCCGTCTAATGACAACTGACTGCCGTCTAATGACAACTGACTGCCGTCTAATGACAACTGACTGCCGTCTAATGACAACTGACTGCCGTCTAATGACAACTGACTGCCGTCTAATGACAACTGTCTCCCGTCTAAATGACAACTGACTGCCGTCTAATGACAACTGACTGCCGTCTAATGACAACTGACTGCCGTCTAATGACAACTGTCTCCCGTCTAAATGACAACTGACTGCCGTCTAATGACAACTGACTCCCGTCTAATGACAACTAACTGCCGTCTAATGACAACTTACTGCCGTCCAATGACAACGGCTGGGGTTAGAGCTGCTCATGAATGCCACGCCTTTCGTTACATCTCGGAATGTAAGTCTCGGACGATTCGGTCGGATACGGTCACCTTCTCTAGCGTAGGGAAGGCGGCTGTAAATAGGCCACACCTCACATCACGGGGAGGATTTAAACGATCCCTCCTGACCTCGCTGTGCATACTGCGCTATGCTGCGTACACGGCAGCACGTAGACTCGTGCACGGGGCCGTCTTCCCGGGAGGCCAAAGGGGGGCTCGTGGGCCTCGAAAACGAATGCTCCGGAACCACCCGTTGGAGCCACGCCCATAATTAAGTCGGACACACACACAACACACCAAACGAAAAAAATTAGTATACTTACTGTGGCGAGATGTTCCAGAAAGGGTAGTAGCTTCAGGAGCTCGTTGTCATTTCTATCGACGAACCAGCTGTCGATGGGTATTCCGTTCTCTAACTGGTAGCCAAAAGCCTGCCGGAAGATAATTTTATTTATTTAGGCTCCTACTTTTTTGCGTGCAAAAGCCTAGTTTTAATCATTAGTTGACTAGAGCTCGTAAAGGGGGTGGCTCGACCGTGCGAGACGCAGCCATCGTGACTCACATTGCGCAGTAGTAACTCGCACCTCACCTCAAACGAGTAAACACCTGGTGAGGACCTCACTAGGCAAAATGAGGCCCCCACTCATCCTCGTTAGCCTAGCTATCCATCTCTCTGCGCACCGGGTAGCGGGTTTGATTCCCGCACGGAACAAATATTTGTATGATCTGCATGTAGTTGTTCCGGGTCTGGGTGTATTGTGTGTGGAATTTGTGTCTGTAAACGCACCCACGACACAGGAGAAATCCTAGTGTGGGGCAACGTGTAAAAGAAAACTGCCAGCGCCTTAGCTGTCGCTGTTTCATAGCTAATATGGGGGCGGGAGAAATAAGGTACCCATATAGAAATTCGCGGTACGGAGGTTCCGCCGTTATAAATGGAGAATTCTCCAACCAGGCGGGCCGAAGCCTAACGGACGGTGTTGGGCGTCTGTATATATGCAGCGTTGTGCGAACATGTTACTTGTGTGATTCTATGACGTCATCGGAGAGTTGCACGAAATTCCCAGTAGATGTCGCTATAGTTGTAGTCACGTTGTTTCTATGTAGGTGTCACCATATCCCGATTTTTCTTACTGAGGGGTGTTTAGAGAGTGTTAAAATGTCTTATGTAATGAATGAGCTGTCATTACGTTCTTATATATACAAACAATAATAGAACTTTAGATCTACACCCTTTTATCTACTAAAGCCTACAGAAAGCTGCTATTCTGAATACTTGTACAATAGTCAGAAAGTTCTTACAAAATGGTAATAAGACTTCAACGAACTCATTACACGTGCAATCATCAATCACCACATGAACAAAAAACACAATCACGCCCGCTCACAACCTCATCACAAGGTCATTTCATTTCATCGTAACCTATCACCAACCACTAAGGTTGTCGCGGAGTGCCTCCCTCCGTGTTCCTTCCCGGTTAGCTCAACTGGGAGGCTCTCTCCACGGCAGCAAGTAACGGAGTTCTGTTATTGTGCTTCAATGAAACGTAACATATATGTTGTTATAATGGTATATTGATATTCACAACTTCAACACTTCATCTTCATGGTGATGTTTATATATTTCAAATATAGCTTATTAACACAATATTTAAGCTAGGTTAAAATAAGTAATTGTAATATTGGAGGAGACTATTTGTCAGAGCGACAGCTGTGTGTTGAACCACTAGCGTTCAGAATCCAATGTGTAATGATAATGATCAAAATATGAAGAGCGACTCTACGTCACATAAATTCAAATTTTGATTTGAATAAAGAATGATTCGTGAGGTGGACAGTGATGGAAATAAAAGGTATGAAGTCACGAAAGAGGTTGATTGAAATGAAGATGAAGGATGACTTCGTCACAAGGTTAGCACTTGGCTTCGGCTCGTGCTATCCTATAAAGCCGGTAAATGATACCGAGATACTAAAAACGTATAATAATAATAAATATTTTTTATTCGCAAAGATATGGTTGTACAATCAAACACAAACAACATTGTGCACAAAGAAATAGAACGTATTTTGATATAACTACACGTCATTACGTAGTATTTATATGAACTCTGGTACCCAAAGAAAGATTTAACTTGTGTTATGGGTACCAGCACTCTCACATTATTACAGACTCAAAAGTTACATTGGATGCCTCAGAAGTCTGTTATAAGAATGGTTAGTCAGAAGGTCAGAAGCCTTTTATGTTTCTGTGTAAATGTGTGCGTATAAGAGTGTGTGAGTGTGCACGAAGAGTTATGACTAAGTATGTATGTGGTTGTGGGTGTGAGTGAAGGAGGACGTGAGTGGTTGTAGTTAGTGTATTAAATTAATTTAATGAAATGATAGGTTTAGAAGGTTTTCAGTTTCATCGTAACTCTGCGCTTGTAACCACCTGCAGACATTTTTTTTACGTTCATGAGTACTAATGGATTATATGGGGCAATATTTGTTGGTTTTATTGTATAGGTGACTCCCGTTACTATAGAAATGTCTCTGGTTTAAATAAAATTTAATAACATTTAATAGCGCTCTTATACAGGGTTAAAAACGGCTCGTATTGCACGTCCCGACGCGCCATTCGGCCTGCCTCGTGACTCGTCGGCTCTGTCCGCCTGGCCACCTCGACTCGGTGCTTAACGCTCTCTACTTTATCCGTATGTATATCGGAGTACCGGCGTCATTTCCTCTATATTATCCACTCACTGCGTTGTATTTAAATTTGAAAAATCAATATCGGTTCGATTGGTTGATTTTGAACATATTTTGACTAATAAATACTATCGACTCACCTGTGGACTGTTGTCCACAATGACAGTCCTGCGCAGATCCCGGCCCAGAATCGAAAGATCCTTCACGTAGTTTCCGTTGACAAGAAGGCAGTGCTCACGGAACAGTCTGGTAACAAAACATATCATTACAACATTAAGCCAGCCTTCTGAAAACAAAGACGGCAGGCACGGTTGGTGCAGTAGCTGATACAGTAGACTGCTGCGCAACGGGTCGAGGGTTTGATTCCCGCACGGAACAAATATTTGTATGATCTGCAGGTAGTTGTACCGGGTCTGGGTGTCATTGTGTGTGAATTTTGTGTCTGTAAACGCACCCACGAAACAGGAGAAATACTAGTGTGGCGAAGCGTTTAAATATATATGTATATATAATATACATATATTTATGGTATACCTAGTTAACAATATTGTTGAATTCATTGTTTTTGAGATCAAATCAGGAATGAGGAGATCGGTAGAAGAACTAAAGCTACTGCTGAAAGGATAAGAAAGCTGAAGTGGCAGTGGGCGGGGCAAATTGCTCGTAGAACTGATAGCCGTTGGGGCACAAAGGTTCTCGAGTGGAGACTGCGCACCGGAAAACGCAGCAGATGAATGTCGTTGGATGAGGGTGGCATGTAACCGCTCGTTGTGGTAATCCAAAGGGGAGTCCTTTGTTCAGCAGTGGACATCCTGTGGCTGATATGATGATGATGACATTGTTTTTTATGACAATCTGGATCGTGTGGTGTCCTTATTTAAGAATATAAAGCTGCTACTGTTGCTAATGCTATAAAGCTGTCTCACCTATATTTTATCCATCGCCTCGCTGGGTCTAATAAGTTGAGCAGTCGGTCAGCGTACACTCGTTTGCTGGCAGTGAAGAGTATTACTTCGTAGAGACGAGACACTCGAGATAGGAACTCTGCGAAGTGGGGCCGGGTGCGGACGAATACCTGAGGGAGATAGAAATAGTGTTGAGGACAAAGAGAACAGATTAATCATGGCAACAGTAAGCTGTAAGTAAGATTCAGAAACGAGTCTAAGCGTGAACTTACGCTTCCATCTGTCAAAATGCACTACTTACGCTCATAATTGTATTCACAGTCGATCGGAACACGACTTAAGCTTAGCGTAAACTAAGCTAAGCCAAGTAGTGATAATCAATTACTTTGGGCGAATCTAGCGCCACTAAGCCGGCAAAGGTGTGCTTGCAACAGGAACTATGAATTATGGATATATGAGAAAGTTGTTTACTTTGATTGTCATAATTCTAATTAGCTTTGTACTATGGAGGCTACATTAGTCCAATATGTTCAACTATTTAACAAAATATCGTCCTTACTCGCAGTAATACAGCATTTAAGAATCATTATATGGATACCACATCCACCATCCTAGGAATAAAAATACTGACGCAGACTTGAATAAAAACAAATTTGGGGATTTAGACTGAAATAACAAGGTCATATAATAACCAGATAAGTTTATTATTCTATACATAATTACATACATGTGGTGTCCGGATATTCCGTGTGGTGTCCGGATTAAGAATATAGCACCACTCCATCTCCCGTGGATGTCGTAAAAGGCGACTAAGGGAATCTAAGCCAGAGGGATGGGCAGCAGCGTCCCTTCTATGACACGGTAGCCATACTGCGCTCACCAACCCGCCCGCCAAGCGTGGTGAGTATTGGCAAATACCCCCCAGAATGATGACACAGTTGTGAAAATCTATGGGGGAGGCCTTTGTTCAGCAGTGGACGTATAAATGGCCGATATGAATTACATACATACGACTGTCCAGGGTGAGCCCCAGGTACTTCATGATTGTCGGCCCACCCTGATTCGCGCGTCACCAACGCGTATCCAGGAAATGAGAGGCTTCCTGCTACGCGGCAGTTTGTGGAACCATAGCGCCTCGGTTTTGTGAGGCGCTATCCACAAACCCAGAGCGTGGATTTCGGCCACGACAATTGCCACCGCTTGCTCGGCAAGCCGGATCGTTCCCTCGAAGGACTAAGCTGTGCCGTAACCTGTATTGTGGCTATTATGAGGTAGTACTCACAGTATATCGGCAGTCTTGGAACAGCACTGGGAAGTGGAAGCTTGCGTCGGGCAACTCCTGAAGCGAACAGTGTACCAGCGTCTCGTCCAGATCCAAAACCTGAGTAACAAGGAGACAGATTTAATTCCAGTTTACTTTAACTACACCAAACCTAGCGTATTTCATTACGATGTAACGAAACAATAGATGTATTTTGTTGGGCTTCTCGCAGACATTTCTGAGAAATGTGGTTGCTTAACCAGTTGTTTCTGGAGAAGTCTAAATAGGCCTCCAGCCAGGCTTAAAATCTATACAAATAAATAAAATTGTAGTGTCTATTTGTAATGTCAAAATAACAGCTTTTTACTAAATGCATATGAAAGTATATACAGTACATATAACAAAAAAAACAATTTTTATAATTAAAAATAAAACTACAGGCTCGGCACGGCCGGCGCCAGCAAGAGACGGGAGGACGAAACAAAACTTTTTTTTTTGTTGGGCTTTTCGCAGACTATCTGGCGATGCCAAGTGGCATGCTTAAAAAATAATATTACATCCTCCAGCCAGGCCTAAAAATTTATATTATTTGCTATGGAAACAATAGACACATACACACACCTTATATACCTTCTACACCCTTTAATATTT
>OX381632.1:0-2500 GCA_947459985.1 Diloba caeruleocephala
TCAGACAGGAGCTGGCCACTTTCAAGAGACATACGAACACCGCCACCACCATCAACCAGCAGCAACAGGGGCAACACCCCCTGTCCTACGCACATGCTACGCGCATGCCCTCGACACCACCATCACCATCACCACTGACTACGCCTCCGGTCACCAAGCCGGCACTTATCATCGCCTCAAAAAAGGAAGGCTCCTCATCGGCGGACACACTGTCTTCTTGGAGGTCATCCGTGACCTTCAAGGACACCAACTTCACCCCGGCCGGCGTACAGTTTGTCTCCAACAACAAACTTCGCGTCGAATTCGACAATAACGAACACCTGCAAGCCACCCTGAAAAAGATCGGTGAGTCCAACCCATACATCTCCGCAGAAGTCTCCAAGAAACTCAAACCAATGTTTATAATCAAGGGAGTGAATTCTGATATCTCACCGGACGAACTTAAATCACTTATAATAAACCAAAACGACTCCATACAAAATGCTATTAACGACCCGAACGACTTAATTTTTAAATTTAAACGCCCCAACAAGAACGAAAAACTGTATAACGCAGTATTCATGACTGCGCCATATCTATGGCGCATAATTCTAAAATCTGAAAAACTCAACATCGACCACCAGCGCGTACATTTTGAAGAATTCACTCCCTTATTACAATGCTACAAATGTCTCAGTTATGGACACACCCGCAAATTCTGCAAAAACAATGACACTCACTGCTCCCATTGCTCCGAATCTGGACATGAATACCAAGATTGCCCAGTAAACAAAGACCCCTCCAAAGTCACTTGCCACAACTGCAAAACATTTTATGAAAAGAGCAAAAGGAGCAGTGACAAAATTGATCACAGCGCCACATCCGACTCCTGTCCGAGGAAACAATTCATGATCGTCCGTACTCGCTCTAGGATTGATTATGGACCTTAATTGTTCATCAGATAGCATTCACAATTCTCATCACACACCTCTATCATCATCTCATAATCAAAACACCATCCAAATTAACCTCGGACGAAGCAGGAATGCACTTCATGAATTAGCCATCTTCATCAATGACCACAATCCCGACTTCGCCTTCATCACCGAACCCTACACCAGCAACCAGGACCACATGAAACTTGACAACACTAACTACATCCTTTACCAATTCCCCACTGGACGCCCCACCCACGCTGCCATCGCCATCAGAAAAGACATCTCATCAACACTAGGCATATCCAACTTCTCCAATTCTAACCTTTGTATCGTACAAACTAAAGACCATCTAACCAACCGCAGAATTTACCTCATTTCCGTCTACATCGTTCGTTGTCTGCGGCGACTTCAACGGCTGGCACAGCATGTGGGGCTCCAACGCAGACAACCGCAGGGGCAACCTAATCGTCGACTTCGCCACGACCAACGACCTGATCATTTGTAATACCGGAAACGAACCTACATTTAACACCATCACTCACGGATCACCTCGCTCCTCCATCATCGACCTCACCATCATCAGCAACCGCCCATTCATTCACATACAAAACTGGACTGTCGACCCAAACATCACCCCCAGCTCCGATCACAATTCCATCACCTTCCACATATCATTCCATAACATTCACTTCACAAAAAACAAAAAACTCTCAACCTTCAAATACAACACATCACTCATTAACTGGAATAGCATCATTAATAATTTCACTGACATGATCAAGGACAAACTCCCCCACATCGACTGCATCAATGAAGCCGACACTCTCCAAATTGACACCATCGTAAACGACTTTACCAACGCCATCCAATACACTTGCGACCGACTCCTCCCCCGTGCCCGCGGCATACCGAGCAAACCACCATTCTGGAACGAACAACTGCAACTACTCAAACGAAATGTACTCAAAACCCATCACAAACTCGCACGCTACAAACGACGCGGTCTGCCCCTCGATAACCTAATTACCGAGAGAAACGATGCTAGACGAGCATATTCTGACGTCTTCTGCTCCACCTCTACAACACACTTTAAGGAATTTTGCAATCGACAAACGAAAGAAGACGTGTGGTCCGTCACCAACCGAATCATTAAAACCAAACCCCTCTCACACCCCCCCTCCACCCTCCTCCTCAATGACGGCAGTCATACAACCAACAGTCTTGACACTGCCAACGCCCTCATTGACAACTTCTTCCCTCCTGATACTCCTGACTCCACTCCCTCCCAACAATCCATTAGAAGCCTAATCACCACGCCCATCGACACCCCTTCAGAACCCCCCTTCACCTCAACAGAGATCCTTAATGGTCTCAAGCATATGAGCTGCAAAAAGGCACCCGGCGTAGATCACCTTACCGCCGATATCTGCCTCCACTTCGCCAACCAATTTCCCAACTTCCTCACCACACTTTACAATAGATGCCTCGAACTCTTCTTCTTCCCCACTGCGTGGAAACGCGCTCTCATCAAAATCATCCCCAAACCCAGCAAAACCAATTACTCCCTCCTTTCTTCTTTCCGG